>SNQJ01S0005355.1:151068-172483 GCA_010110895.2 Picea sitchensis | reverse complement strand
GTGTTCCCCAAAGTAATTAACACCATTAACTCTCGATCAAATTCATCCTTCCATTGTGCCAATCAATCACCAATTACATACCAACTAAATATGCCACATATGCCAAAAATCATGTGCCTAGAGCTATGTCACCAAATAACCTTCAATGCATATTCAAATGATGATCAAACTTAATAATGTCCCACATTCATTGTCAATAAACCATGCAACAAGAATATTCAAACCACTGTGACTGAGAACAACAAGGTCGAAATGGTGGTGTCATACGATATCACCATTGATTACACCATATGTGTTATGTTTAATAATATATGCATTTAAACTTGAACACGTCACCTTATTGTCAAACAAACTACTACCACACAATGTGATGCATTGGATAATATCAAAATTTTAAGCATGTCGTGAACTATGTAAAATATACCATGTACAACTTGTGTACAATAGACTACTTTCTTTTTAGAATATGTCATATAAACAACCAAGGACCAAGCTTATGTTATATTATCTATAAACCAGAGAGACTTGAATTGCTCAATAACCCTTTGTAACTTCCTCATAATATCTATGAGCATAATGCAATATGAATTTTCTTTAAAATTTGTGAGCATAACCATCTTCCTTTCACAACAAGCTCATAATCAAACCATAGAAATAACCAATACCATTGTACACTGTAAGTGAGACTGATTTCTAAACTTCTAGTGAAACATAATCAACACACATGCTTATGGAATCACATTAGTGAACAAGTGATACTCGATCCGAGGGGATAATTGAATGCAAATGACCTTGATTTCTTCATAGGGGGCCCCACCTATAGTTAGATATTTATATCATAGATTAATAGATAAATTTTTAAATTGTGCTCTACAACCATTTGTAGGTTTGGTGGCTTAGTTGGTGATTTTATGAGTCAACACCTTTCTAATCACCAACCCATCTTTCCAAGAGTTTCCCTCTATATTCTCTTTGGGCATGTGGTGAATCTGGAGTCAATACCAACTCGTATAACAGGAGCACGAGTGGAGTAACCTGAGATCTCTCTCGACAGGGCAATGTTGCATAGGATAGGTATAAATTTGTAACCACCTTAACTCCTAAACAAATATAGAAACTCTTTCCTTCGAAATATGTTGTATTTGTAACACTTTGTTTGCAAGCTTCTCATATATATTTTGTAGAACACCAATTGCTAAGATCTTACTGTTATTTTTCATTAGACTAATAGGTAGTTATTCGTATAACTACCTCTATGTATAGTCTTTCACCTTTAAGGTTCTTGCAAGTTGCAGAGAAGCTATTGGAAAAGAACAAAGAGACTACAACAATCGGGAACAAAATCAACTATAGGACTCTAGATGAGTCAATCTTTGTCTTCCTCCCCATAGTTAGTTATTTATTTTGAACCCAGTTATTGTATCTTTGCTACATGTTCTAATTGGGAATTTGTTTCTGTACGATCATTGGTACACTATAGTATAGCCCACTATTGTAGGGGATTTCCCCCGAAAGCATAACTGGCGACCATACTGGGGATCTATCTCCCTAGTGGGCTTGTTTATGGGTTTTTGTCTTTGTTTGCTTGATTGAAGTGTTTTTCTCTTGTTTTAGACCGTTATCTATGCTTAGATTGATAACTTACATTTAACTAAGTCTTCCTTCAGTTTTACTTGAGCCTTTGTGTTTCCTTTTGTTGTCTCTTTTTGAGATTTTTGGGTATACACGCGTCGTGCTAGTTATCACATTCGCGTACACATACGCACCCAACTCATATAGACAAACATGTACATGTGGTCTACCTTAATCATAGGCGCGTACATCTTTCCACAAAGGATTTTTTTTTTAATCTTTTTTGTCTAAAAGTTTGTAGGACAAGTGCCTAGGGTCTCTCCTGAGGCTTTGGGACTCTTTGTTTTGTTGTCTAAGTGTAGTGTTTGTTAATTTGATTCTTTTAAAGAAAGTAAGAAAATCTTGTGCTTTTCTTTTGTCAATCATTTTCAAGTCTTTGAGGGTAGTTCTAGAAGTTATTCCTCAAGATATTTTTATCTGGAGTAGTTGTCATTACTATTCTCGACAAACCTTTATAGATCTAAAGTTCTTTCGTACCTTCTTTTTTGTTATTTCTTGTTGTTTTTTTAAGAAGAAAGTTTATCCTAAAATCTTTCCTATTTCTTTTACCTCTTAAACAAGAAAAATATAAAAATACTTATAGAAAACATAGTTTCATATTATTTTCAATCCTTGTTGTTATTTTATTGGAAATTAAAACCTTTTTGTGTGCTTTCTCTCTTTATGATGCTTTTAGATTTCGATTTTTTCTTGCATTTTGAAATATTTTTCTATTGAAAAGTTAGTTTAACTTCGACAAAAAGAATAATCACTTCCTTTTATTTGCTCTGCATTTTAAAGAAAATCATGCATCATTAATGCATATCATCTAAAAAGAAAAATTGCATCTTTTGCATATCATAAAAGAAAAGAGTTTGCTTCATTTGTCTGAAGCATTTAACACTCATATTTTTAGTGAAGAATGAAATTTTTTGCATTTTATGTTCTTAAGTGCTTTTCTTTTTCTGTAGAGTCTATAAAACACCATTCAGTTTAATCCATTAGCCCTATTGAGTAAGCAATTGCCTTTATAAAATGAACGCTTAATTAAAACTGATTAAACATTTCATTTTATAGGATAAAAAAACTAGCTTAGGCTAGGGCCTTAGTTTAGGTTGGAGAGTTAATTTATCCAAGGCCAAAAGCAACTTAGGAGTATGAGATAGGGAGCGCAAAATCCAATTTTCATATAATTATAGCTAGGAGCCTCCTCTAACACAAGAGTTAAACACGAGTTCGCGAAGTAGAGACAAGGAGATAACCCCTCTGAAGCTTGACTAAGCATAGTGGAGAGATCATATTTTGGGATTTTTGCTAGTGCCTTTACCTCCATGAGAGGAGATGTTTTCAGAGCTTTGGGCTTTGTTACCTTGCCCATATGTTTGATCATGATTGTCGACTGTACCCCCTAGACGTTGATTGCGAGTTGGTATCCTTAGTTTTCATTCCTAGGGTTCTCAGAGGTGACTGCGGGGGGTTTCTCATGGTACCTGAGGAAGACGTCGTATCACACTTCTCAGCACCTCTGGAGGGTGCCCTGTGAAGTGTGGGTACTTGCACCGGGAAGGGCTGGTTAGTTGAGGTGGGATAACTACTTCTCACTCCTTCATTCACTAGTTCACATGACTTAATCAACATGTGCCTCTGTCCGTAAGGTACTTATCTGACTTTGTTGCTACTGCGGTCTCATGACCTAATCCACCCGAGTCAGAGTATTGGAAAGGTTGTTTATGATTGTTGTTTCCTTTAGGATTTTTCTAGTGGTGTGCACTACGATCGTAGTCGACTTAGGTTAGCGTGTTGGTGGTCTCCTTGAATCTGTGATTTAAAGTGGTTGATCAACCACCTCATTGGTCAAGGAGAATTCGAGGTCTTCTACCTGGTCAAGTGGAAGTGAATCTCGCCGCCTCCTTTGAGGCGTCGACTCGATCAAATTGACACTTTTGTACTGATTGGTCCCGTTGAAATTGCAGAGACAGAACCTGTGGAAACTAACACTTCTACTCTAGAGGTCACATGCATATCAGGTCTCAAAGCCAAAGGTTTCATTCATCCATTTAATCCTCCGTTACTCAACACTTCGATCCAGTTGTTTCGCAGATTCTAGATCCCAATTCAAACTTCACTGACAATCACCCTCTTTGGTGGGTTGTAATGGATGACACTTCAGAAGTATCTAGTGTTGATTTTCCTAGATCCTACCCTTGGTATGCTCTGATACCATGTTGATATTTTACCACTTCAACCCAACACCTGGTAATTAGCTGAAAATAAAATCACTTTATCTACTAAAAGCACAATTGAGTAATCAACTAAACATGCAATGAAATCATAAACTAGGAAACCAAAAATATCACACACAAGACACCAATATTTTTGGGTATAAACCCCTGGAAAAACCCCAGAGGGAAAACCAATTCCAATATGATTTTATTAAGGTCAAATCAGGGATCTCGTAATAGAGAAACTGGCCCACTAAGAGAATATACATTGCAGACAAACTTGATAATGCTCGTGTTGTTGTATGACCCTGTACCATCATGATTCTCGAGCTGTATGTGCCTTTCCTTCAACAACCCTGTGTACATATGCGACTGTCTCCACTGAGACTTGTGCACATGTATGGAAACTCAGTATGACAACTTTCTTATGATGCTACGCTTTCCTCTAGCTTCAATCAGCTGAAATCCACCCGCAACTACCTCTTCTCTATCTTCTCCTTGATCTGTATGAACTCTAAATGAAAGTCCTTCCCCACCTATCCAAGATCTTGAATCACAGTCCTTTGTGATCCAACCCTCTCTGCATAAACACTTGGATGAAATATCTTCACCCAACCAGTGAGGTCTCCTCACTCTCGTGTAAGCAAAATTCCTTCTTTTCTTCTACACTCCTCACACTAGCAAAAGTCCTTCTTTGCTATCCTTGACCTTGGCATCTCACCAAAAGTCTCAACCTTGATCTCTCACCAAAGTCTCTCACAATCTCACACAAGTGTCTTCCTCCTTTACCCTAGCCTTGTTTTTATAATTATGAGTTATAATCTAAATTTAATTTCCAAAGTGATAGACAATTGAGATTAATTCTCACACCCACTTGATATTTACATGATAAGATTACATGTTAATTAATTTCAGCACTTTCCTTAAATAACTTAATTAACTAAAAAAATCACTTCGCTTAAATTAATTTATTTTAACTAAGGAAACTCAAGGATAGAAGGCTTTCGACGACTTCCACATGCTAGACACATGCCAATGTGGAAGCACCCGTCTGATGCTACCACTGACATCAATATCTGGGTATGGAACCCTCACAACCCCCACGTCAGCGATAATGATAGGGGGAGTTTTTTTGCCTTTCATATCCAACCAAATGACTAATGTGGTTCAATCCACATTAGTCACGTTGATTAACGGCTCCGTGTTGTTGATAGTTGGGTCCACTCAACCTTTGGGTATGACCTTGTCATTACCTTTGGCATGTAATGCCTTTTCATTTGGTATGTCGTCTATTGACATGGAGAACGTATCGACTGATTATTGGTCAATTCCCCAAGCTACTAATGTTGGTACTGGGAGTTCTTTGATTCCCTTCCAAGCTTTCCCTTGGGGTGGAGGTCATATTCTTCCAATGTTCCCCTCTCTCAGAAGTGAGCCTTTTCCGTATTCTAGCCCTAATACCTTCGTGGGATGGGGTGATTCTATGGGAAGCAAATTCCAATCCACTAGCATTCCATCTTCTTCCAACCCGTTCACATTATATGGTGGGTTTGGGAGTAATCATTTTCCCTCATCTGGAGTGTTGGAAGGGGGTAACCCCTTCCAAGGCTAGTGGAATCCCATGCAAGGGTCCTACTCTTCACAAGGGATCTTGTTAGGGGGAAACCCCTTTCTCGGTTAGAGAGTCCCAATGCAAGGAATTTTTCCGTCGCAAGGGGTCTCAACATGAGGCAATCCCACTTTTTTGTATGGAACCATATGGGTGGAGGTTTTCTTCCATTTAACTTGGGTCAACAAGGTTTCACTCAAAACCCTAGACCATCCACAAGATCTTCCTATCAACCTGGTGCCAATACCAATCCAGGGTATTATTTTCTGGTATGTTCTCAACACGAAACTTCCAATGCGGCTAGTCGGAATTCAAGGCCCCATCTAAGGCTACCTTTTCTGGCAAGGTTGAACTTGGAAGGCTCGTCGAAGCTTATGAACGATCCAGTTTGCCATGATCCAAACTAGCCATCAGTGCCCACCAAATTACCCTCAGACATCCCTAAGTTTGAAGGAAAGTCTAGTGAATATCCTGGTGATCATGCGATGATATTTCATATATGGTGTTCATCGAACTCTTTAAACAATGATTCCATCCAACTTCATCTTTTCTAGTGCACTCTTACGAGAGTCACAACGAAGTGGCACATCAAAATTGACAATGGAGCATTTTGCATGTTTCACGATCTAGATTTTTTTTTCCTCAACCACTTCTAACTTCCTTTCCAATACGATGTTGACACCGACTTCTTGTCTACGCTTAAACAAGATAAGGCCACTCACTTTTTCGATCATATCCAGGAGTGGCAAAGAAGGAAGAGGCTGATCAAAACCAAATTTCCTCCTAAATTTTTGTTGGAATGGTTCCTTAAGTCTTTATTGCCATACATCTATAAAGATGTATCCACATCAAGAGTTTCCTTAGAGGAAGAGGTGATATTTAGTGACCAACAAATAGACTTGATCTACTCGCAGTATGGGATCCTTTATGATATTATACCGGGTGCATCACAACCTGGTTTTGATCCATCGAAAGAAAATTTTAGACCACATGTTGATGGCATTGTTGGGTCCGTCAAAATCACATCCACAGATCTGGTTATAAACCAAATGCAATAGATGACTATTCATCCGTCTGTGGTTGGTCAAGCTACTACTTTGACCACCCCCACCATCCAGTCATAAGATGTTCATGATGTAAAATCAACAACCCCTAAGGGTACTCAACAATCCGAAGGGAAAGGTGAAAAGGGAAAGGATAAGAAAGGAGGTGGAGGTAATAAAAACACCAAATCTGATGGAAAGGATAGGGGGGAAAAGAAGAAGAAGAAGAAGGTAAAATTTCCTTTCAAGATTTGTGGGGCTATCACCTTACCCATCATTGCTCACAAATGGAAGAGGCTCATCGCATGTTAGCACAACAACAACCTGTTGTACTAAGGAACTCATTCCTGCAAGGGAAAAATATGCAAGAGGGATATTCTACTACAAATCCACAAGGGGACACCCAAAATGAACCTTTGTCAGATGCTTCAATTTCGTTCATCAACATGGTGAACCATAAGAAAGAAGAGGAGGTAGATTTGTTGACTTGGTCTCACAATTATGGTAATCCTAAGTTGGTGTCTAAATGAAAAGAAACTTCAGATCGTCATAATTCTCTCCATATAGATAAGCCTAAGAAGTAAACGATGTCACACATACCGAAAGGTGTGTATAAGTGTGTGTCACACAACCCCAATGCTTGATCCACTCCCAACTATTCTATTGTTGAAGATCTGACTCAGACGCCTTATGTGATGTCTACCTTGGAAGTGTTGCAAAGTTGCCCCACACAACGAGCCGCGTTCTTGTCCATGATTGGGGCTGATGAATCTTCAATCTGGCTAGTTATGAAGTTTGACACTACTGATGATCCAGGTGGATATCGGTGGCCACCCACCTATTCCACTGGCTTGAAAATCAGTTTTCCACCTTGGCAGTTTTTCGGGTCCCAAATTTCCGAGGTCGTTTTGAGTCCCTATCTGACGTTTTTTTAGGATTTGGGGCCCAAGAGATTGTTCATGGCGCTAACTTGGGTTAGTCTAAAGTCGTTCTTCTCGGTTAGACCTTTCCAACGGTGTATCGAGCGCCCCAAATGAAGATCGTTCTTCTCGGTTAGACCTTTCCAACGGTGTATCGAGCGCCCCAAACGAAGATCGTTCTTCTCAGTTAGACCTTTCGATAAGAAACACCCATCGGGGCCTGCAAACCTTTTGGATTTTCATTTTCCAGGGTTAAGGTTTTGGATTTTACTTATGTTAAAAAGGCCTTTGGAGCCTCATTGTAACAATCATCTTCTTGCAAATGCGAGTATTCATCACATCTCTTCTCAGAGATAAGTTACCACCATTCTAACGAGTCTTTCACTCTGTATTTTTATAGTCTCAGAACATTTCTTTCATTAATAGAAATCATGCATTACTGTATTTCTCTGTTTCTGGCAATATTTATGTGTATTTCATTGTAATATCTCTTCTTTCATTTTGTTCTAAAAAATAATCTATATGAGTGGTATTAGAGTAGGCTGCTCTTGATCGTTTTTCAGTGCATGTCCACGACGAGGTCCGAGTATAGCAAGTTGGGTCTTGAGCTTGTCTCTCTTAAGGACAATCGCTCTCGCACACCCAAGAAATCCTCCACAGCGGAAGAAAAGAAAAATGACAGAGAAGAATATTCTATTAATCTGTTGCTTGAGTAAGCTCTCATGCAACCGAGCGACGAAATGATGGAGAATTTTTCCCACATCCTTCAACGCTTGGTGATAACAACATGCACGTCTTCATCAAGAGGCCACTTTGGAAGCACCTTGCCTTTCAAGGTATAATTTAATTGTAATATTCCTGTATTTGAAGGACAGATAGGTGCAGATTCCCTAGAAAAATGGTTAAATATGCTAGAAGGTTATTTCTTTGTTCACAATTTCTCCGACAGGGAAAATATCACCTTCGCACTCCTTAAGGCTCTCCCCCATCTCAAACATTGGTGGGAAACTTACTGGGAGTAAAGTTCCACATAGGAGTCTGGAATATATGGGGTCGAGCCCACGTGGGAATTTTTTGTGGATGCAGTCAAGGAACAATATTACCCTGTTGGAAACTATGATGACCAATACATGAGATGGACCACACTGTGGCAAGAGAGGGGCCAAGCAGTGTCAGAGTTCACCAATACCTTCCATACCTTGTGCACCAAGTTGGGTATCAAAGACTTTGAGCAACATATGGTTCTGAAATACCGTGGGGCTCTACACAAATACATCCAAACTTAAATGGATTTTCCAGACATCTCATCACTGGGTGTTGCTTATCGATATGTTGTTAAAATCGAGTAGAAATTTAAGCACTAGAACAAGTGGGAGTTCGGGTCTGCAAATCCGCAACAACCAAAGTATGGTAAAGATGGACCTAACAACCAGTCTTCAGAAAACCAGTCCAAGCCACAGGAAAAGAAGGGTAATGGAAAGATGAAGAAGGACACTGGAAAATGGTGTGATTTCCACAAAGTCCCCTGGCACAACATCGATGAATGTCGCTTGAAACAATCATTTGTGGTCAAGATAAAAGACAAGGAGCTGAACCATGATTCAGAATGTGATTTAGAAAATACTGGTAGAAGACAGATCATCGATGCAGACCCCACTGCTATTGTCATGACCACAACAATTCAACCAAAAGAACCAATAGATCATGAAGAAGGGGAGCGCCTTTTTCATTCACAGATGTGGGTGAGGGGGACCCCACTGCATTTTATTGTTGATAGCGGAATCCAGAAGAACCTCATCTTAGTAGAGGTCATCAAACAGTTGGGATTGTCGACTACACCACACCCACAATCATACCACATCGAGTGGCTTCGCCAAGGATGAGATCTATGTGTCAGCCAGTAGTGTCAGATGTCCTATGGCATCCAACCCTTCAAGTATGAGGTATTATGTGATGTTTCCCCGTTGGATGTCTGTGATGTTCTTTTGGGCCAACCATATATGTGGAAGCACCATGATATTTATGAGTCTCGACCTCGTAGTGTCATTGTTACTCTGGGGGTTCATCTCTATAGGATATCAGAGGTAGTTCCGACCACTATCCCATCTAAATAGTTCCACAAGGTAGTATCTCATACTACAAAATTTAGCTTCTTCACAATTTGTTCAAAAGGTGAACAAAAGAACACCGCAACCATTGCAACCCCAGTCCAAGCACGTTCTATCTAGCAGAAGCAAGCCAACAACATTAAAGCAAAGTGTAAGGATTCCTTCTGTACATAGTCATATCATGTAGCTAGACTGGTTAAAAAGGTCCAACCCTTCCAGCCACAGGTTTGTGACAGCCTTCAACAAGCTAAGCAATGCAACTTCTCCAGCAAGGCAAGTAGCTCATCAAGGTTTGGATTCAACAAATGCTTCCTCCTATCCCCGAGAACTCAATACAATGGAGACCATTACTCCCTAAGGAGGGAGTATTGATCCAAGTGGATATCGGTGGCCACCCACCTATTCCACAGGCTCAAAAAATAGTTTTCCACCTTGGCAGTTTTTCGGGTCCCAAACTTCTGGGGTCGTTTTGAGGCCCTAAACGATGTTTTTTGGGGATTTGACGTCCAAGAGGCTTCAATAAGCACTTTCATGGGCTAGTCGAAAGTCGTTCTTCTCAGTTAGACCTTTCCAACAGTGTATCGAGTTCCCCAAACGAATACCGTATGCAAAATTTATGCCCCCGGGAAGTTGACATATCAACTGCCTCCATCGGGGCCCGCAAACCATTTGGATTTTCATCTTCCGGGGTTAGGGTTTTGGATTTTACTTATGTTAAAAAGGGCTTTGGAGCCTCATTGTAACAATCATCTTCTTGCAAATGTGAGTAGCTGTCACATCTCTTCTCAGAGATAATCTACCACCATTCTAGCGAGTCTTTCACTTTGTATTTTTATAGTCTCTAGATTTCTTTCATTAATAGAAATCGTGTATTAATGTATTTCTCTGTTTCTGGAAATATTTATGTGTATTTCATTGTAATATCTCTACTTTCATTTCGTTCTAAAAAATACTTCGGATCAACTGAGGTGAAGCCTTGTCTTCCCTATCACGTAGCCTTCCATATTAATATCTTGTACACAAATCATGTTATTCAGAGGACCGTCGTTGACGAAGGCACTTCAACATGTGTCATGTCTTTGTCTTGTTGGAAAGCCATTGGCTCTCTAGAACTTATCCCCTTTCCTACTCTTTTAACCATGTTTGATGGATGATCCTTCAGACCACACAACCTCATTTCCTCTTTCTCGGTCCAGTTAGAAGGAAATTTCATTTTTGTGGAAGTTGAAGTAGTCAACGCTCCAGTCGACTATAACCTTTTGTTAGGAAGGAGTTGGACCTAAGTGATGACGGTTGTCATCTTTTTGGTCTTTCAAGTTTTTTTCTTCCCTCATGAAGGGAGGATTGTCACGATCGACTAGATGTCATTTAACCACTCTAACTCCATGACAAATTCGAGATCTATGGTCTCGTTTATTGAAAACTCTCAGACGACAACTGAGAGCATTGGTGTTGGAATGTATCCTTCGCTTATGGGAACGTTTAATTTCTCAGCACCAGTTTCGTATATTCTTGTAGCTACCCTGATCAACTACCAAAATTCAAACTCCTCAGTCCCTGTTACACGGGTCAGTTCATTTAGAACCGTGTATTTCGAAGATCCGTGGGTGTTACCCTCACCGAGTGAATCGATTGAAGGTCTTGCGCATGTCGGGATGGCCATGCCACTGTATGCAGGAGAGATCACTTATCAAGCTATCCAACAAGATATTTCAAAATTTGATCCAAATTCATCATGGATGTAAGAACATGATCAATTTACAGATCCTATTTGGGCCTTGGATTCTTTGATTCCACTCGATCGCTTTGACATTGTCTTTCCTTCCGATGAAGATTTTTTCGAGGCAATGGAGAGGCTAGATCAGTTGGGGGAGGAACTAGGTTCTTCACATTATTTCCTCTTGGATTTTCATACGGTTTTGAGTGGTTACAGTTAGTTTCCATTGTCCACATGGGTTGTCAATCACTCAACATGAATGTTTTCATGGACATAGATTTTCCCATAGATGAGGCTTTTTTCGAAGCCATGAATACATATTGCATTTCACGGGAAGAAATGTATCATAAATGTTGTTTTTTCCATGAGTTTGAGTGCTTAGAGATTGATAAACAAAAGAGTCCTTGGCATGACATTTCCAATGGGATCTACCTCAAAAGGTATTACACTTGAGTATTGTTGCTTGGGCATTTTCCCTTTGTATTTATTATTCATAGATAGTGATTTTTCGTTTTTTTATCTCGTTTTGCTCTTGATTGCTTGTAGTGTTTCTGCTTTATTGGTAGATGTCGATGGAATCTTTGTTCCATGTATGGTTCACGATGGAGCAATTCATCACGCTCAGAACCTTGCTTCTGCCACATGGGTGATTTATTCGCCCGAGGGCCAAGTGGTTGTGTCTAGAGGCACTTGTCTAGGGCCAACAATGAATAATGTAGCCAAGTATAGCACCATGATCAAACTCCTAAGAGATGTTATTTCACATGGTATCTCATGTTTAGAAGTTTGCCTAGATTCCTATTTGGTGTTGTCGCAACGAAACGATCAATACCATGTGCGTGATCCCACATTGCTTCGAGGACTCCTACAAGTATGTCTTCTAAAACGATATTTTAACTAAATTATGTATATTCACGTTTTAAGAAGTGCAAATTTTGTATCTAATGCATAAGCTAACTATGTACTGGATTGACATTTGTCACATATTTCAAGCAAGAAACACACATATAAATGTATATAAACACATTTCACATATAAATAACAAGGCAAAAAGAGATGTATATATTATTACTTTCATGTCTAATCATACAAAAAATATGGATGTTACATAACTAAATCAGGCCTCTAGCCCCAAATGTTTTTACATATAGACCAATACAAAAAGGATCATAGAAAACCTATGCCGAGGGACCTGCCCCCGCATGTGTGTTTCTGTAACACACAACAACTTTGGCCAGATGTTAGAACAATTGTACCCATGCCCATGGTACACCGACGACTTGTCGGTGCATCTACTCAGGTAGGTCATTGATCTGCACCATTGCAATCTGCTATGTAAGGCAGTCCAGGTTCCATTGGACATTTTGTAAAGTGCGCTCGATCTGAGTGGCATCTGCGCATGGCTAGGCCTCACCACACCCTCTGTGTTGGTGATGAGGGTACCCCTCTGGTCATCTTGGTCCAATATCTACGCATTCACAAAGTTTTGTTAGTTTCAATCCTTTCCAAAAATAGTTTGGTTTTAAAATAATTAAAACAAATTAAAAATTAAATAACCTTGAAAATTGAAAATTTTTCTTATCTATCTCTCCTAGCCTCACAGGCAAGTCTAGATCACAGGAAAAATTAATCCCTTCATAGGGAAAATCGTTTATGGCGATGATTTGATGCTCCCACCATTTGAAAAACTCATCGTCATGTGCATACAATATGCATCCACCTCCTAAGTGTTGTATTACTCCGAACCATCATAGTAACCTTGGTTTCTTGAGTTGACGTGGTGGCATATAAACTCACGAACTAAAAGCGAGAACTCTCTCTTGAAGAAAGAACATAAGATACTACCATATCCAAAGTTCTTC
The DNA here is from genome assembly GCA_010110895.2 of Picea sitchensis. NCBI lineage: Eukaryota > Viridiplantae > Streptophyta > Pinopsida > Pinales > Pinaceae > Picea > Picea sitchensis. The sequence goes on along the minus strand of SNQJ01S0005355.1, from coordinate 159,391 downwards.
ATCCTTCCTATCTTACATTCAGTCAGTTGTTTTTTCATGCATTGAAGCAAATAGGTGATCCATTCATAGATCACTAGGAAAAGGCACTCTGCCACATAAAACATCTGCGATCGAGATGCTTGGTGTAGTGCAACAGACCCTGCAATCCTAGTGATAGACTGAAGAATCATCTTCAGACTCATATCCTTTTGTTCTGAATCAAGATTTGACTCCCAAGCCACTCTGTACAAGGTGTGCAGTATGATGTTATATAATATTCTATGGTCATCCCAATCCCATCGCGAGTTCAGAGATTTACCACATCTCCTCAGCAGGACAAACCAGTAATAAAATATATGTCATCTACTTCAATGGTCAAGGATTGACCATCTAACTTGAAAGCATCTTCCTCTGGGTTCCAGTAGCCAACCAACAATTGCAACAATATTTTTTGTGTCCGCATATTGGGGCACCCATAAAATTTCCTCAACCCACAATGTCAAAGAGCCTCTAAAACCTCTAGATGATCATCAAGTTCTTTGTCAATCTCTTCTTGTTCTCTTTCTCACCAGTATATAACCATTTTTGTAGCTCCGCAACCAATTAAAAAAAAATTGCATTAGTTTTTCCTCCTTTATGGTGATACACGTGGCTGCCTTTGGAGACATGCACGTATATACGCGCATGTCATTAAGGTTCAACATGTATATGATGGGTTATACGTGCCACATGCTAAGTGCGGGCACGTGCAAGCCCACCTACTTTTAAAAATAAAAATGCAAATAAAATAAACACAGAAAATAAAAATAAAACACTTGGAAAGAATTGAAGAGGGATGAGAGATTTTTCACCTGGTCCAGATGGCGAAGGATTCCAACGATCATAGCTACGGCTATGGCCTTCAGAAAATTTTTCCATTCAAGTTGCCTAATTTGGTAAAAATTTCAAATAAAGTGTTTTGGGTCATATTTTCACAATTATATAGATTTTTTTAAACCCACTTTTGTATAGTTTATACAATTTTTAGTCATTTAAATGCCTAATGGTCCATATTTATCGAGCATAATGACCGTTTGAGTTGAGATTTTGCAGGGAAGATGTTTGTAATATTACTTCTCGTTTCTACAAGTTCGATTTTAACGAATCTCTTAGGTAATGTTCACGTCACTGGCATATAGGTTAGGTTCATTCTGCCTTGCATTTTTGCATTATAAATGACCCATTATACATTTTTCTTAGGGTCGACCCCACTTATTGGTGACACCAACCTTTCCATCCAATTTACATGTCGTTCAATTCATAGTAGAGCCTACCATCATGGGCATCCTAGTTAGCACCTACTTTGCCTTTTGATGCCCATGCTGAAGTTTTTTTCTTAGGTTCGGGAGTCATGTTAGTCTTGCCATATCATTGCGTTGAAACCTCATGTTCTTCTCCATCTTTTTTTGGCTATTTACCCATGGGGCTCCCATACTTATGTGTGAAGTTGTAATAATGCATTGCATTCCTCTGCTTGTGCTTTTAAGCCTAATGTTGGCTTCAACTTGTTGTTGCTTAGCCACTTTCTCATGCATTCTCATTAGTTGCTAGCCTTGCATATTTTTCCATTGCAATTTGACATCTGCACCCTAGGAGGAAACATTCCCCTGAGTGTCCATATCCTACACATGCTTCCTTGCATTGAGGATAAGTATGTTCCATGCACTTGGGACTAGTTTTCTTGCTCACAACATTTGTTTTCTCCATGTATTCTAGCATTCTTTTATTCTTCTATAGGATTTCCAATATTGAAAAGACAAAAAAATCAAATAACAAAAAAAAGAGCGTGGAAATGAGTCTTCTTCACCATTATTGGCAGCAATTGAGTCGCCTATGAACAAAGTGCAAAGTTTTGAGTCCAATTTCAACAATTTGGGTTAGTATGAGTTTAGGAAACTGAACTAGTTACATAGAGTTTTTACTTCTTTGACTGGTTATTATTGTAGTCACTATGGGGAGTCTCCTGTTGAATCACAGACTTATGTCAATGTTCATTTTCTGTTCATGTTTCCTAAGTCACATATTGTGTCATGTTCTTGTTCAAAGGATGTTTTAGCCTATATCGACCATTCCACATAATCCATTGACTTTGCAAGTTGACCTTCCCCTATGTCAAGTATTTCTCATAATTAGAAGTATCTTTCTCCTATACTCGTGCTAGTATGGAGGGTCCCCACTGACTTCCTGCTGGTGGGTTAAGTTATTATCGACTACGACATATTTCTCTAAGAGTTTTACCTAGAGTCGCACCCTGGCCCTATTTACATCATTGATAGGTGACCTTGTGCTCAACAAATGGCATTCCATAAATGGTCATTGACCGAGCAATTTCCCTTGTGTTCGATGGCAAGAAAATTATTCACACATTGGGATTCGTGCAATACCTTGGATTCCATTTGTCCCCGTTGGTAGTTTCCTCGCCTTTGTCGACAATCTTCATTATTGCCTGTTATTCAGAGGGTCTCTTTCATGCACTATTTACATTTGGTGCATGCAAGAGACATACTTCGTGGTGGTCCTTTCAATCTTTCATATGAGTCCTTCCAAATCTTTGTCCTTTTGCTACTCCTCATGTTGGTTGATGGAGGACGCCTTAATGCCCTCCTTCTAGGGGATATCTTCCTATTGACTTCCACACATATTGCTCTGGGACAAGGATCTAGAGTCATTATTAGTACCTTGGGGCTTACAATCACCAGTGGCAGGTTCCCTCACTATTGACAGTGGGAATACATCGATGTCCATTGATCGATATATTCTACTAGGTGTTTGACATCAAAACCTCTATTCACACTTGTTAGATTGTACTAGGTACCTTGACACCCATTATCATTATCGGTAGTTTGTCTCACATTTGTTAACGATATACATCAATGACCGGTAATCAAATGGTGTCTCACCGTGTTCGACTTCAACTCCTCTATTCACATAGTATAGACTCATACCACAACAGTTGATTTGAAGACCTTGGGAATGTAGTAGCATCACCCTCATTATGTTGTTTCCCGAGTTGCAATTGGATAGTACCACTCCTAACATTGGTACTTGTGAAGGATCAACTCTTGCCTCCAGATATCCTTCACTAATTCTGAGACATAGATCCACCATGTATCTCTTTCATGGCTATGATCTATGTTTACATGTATCCACTGTGTATCTCTTTCGTAGCCATGATCACTACTTTCTATATATACATTTTACATGGATCCACAATGTACTTGATTGGCTTCCATGCTTATCATCACACCTAAGCATGGGTATGCCTGCCTCTAGGATTGAGTATTCTAACTTTTTTCTACATTTGGTTTTTGTCCTTAGCTTAGATTTCAACGACCTTCACCTTGGCACACTGCTCTTTGAAGACTTATAATGTATTTCAACCATCAATTGCTCTTTTGACCTCACACATTCGGGGGCATGTGTTATAGTGTCAATTGCCACCTTTGAAGCATTGACAAACTTATTGGCCTAATCCATATCCTATTTACATACTACTTCTCCCCACACCTCCTTGAGACCTTCCAAAAAACAACTTTTTGGAAGATGTACGCGACCTCACAGTTACAAAACTCGTGTAGACGCGGGCCACTCAAGGGACAATCATGTACATGTCAGAAAATGATTAAAAATATATATTTATGATTAATTAAATGTTGATTTACGGGTTTGGTTAGCTTCCTAACTCCTTTTACTCGTACTCAATCATCTCTAACCAACTAGAGACTGCATAAAAAGAGCATTTGTCCAAGGATAAAGGTAATGACAAGTAATGATTCTTTGCACACCTTAAGAAAACCTTTGTTTGGCTATCCTTGCCAAGTCTATAAACCCTTATACATCCTTGTTGCCGCTAGTTTGACTTGGAAACCCTTGATTCCAGTCCCTTTCTGATCACCAACCTATCTTGCCAAGAGTTTCCCTCTATATTCTTTTTGGGCCTGTAGTGAATCTGGAGTCAATACCAACTCGTATAGTAGGAGCAAGGGTGGAGGAACCTGGGATCTCTCTTGACAGGGCATCGCCACACAGGACATGTATAAAGTTGTAACCACCTTAACTTCTGAATAAATATAGAAACTTTTTCCTTTGAAATATATTGTATTTGTAACATTTTGTTTGCAATCTTCTCATGTATATTTCATAGAACACTAATTGCTAAGATCTTTCTCCTATTTTTCATTAGACTAACAAGTAGTTATTAGTATAACTACCTCTCTGTATAGTCTTGCACTTTTAAGGTTCTTGCAGGTTGCAAAGAAGTTGTTGGAAAAGAACGAAGAGACAATGACAATAGGGAATGACATCAACCGTAGGACTTCGGGTGAGTCAATATTTCTCTTCATCCCCATAGTTAGTTATTTATTTTGAAATCAATTATTGTATCTTTGTTTCATGTTCTATTTGGGAATTTGTTTCTGTATGATCATTGGTATGCTGCATTATAGCCCACAACTGTAGGGGATTTTCCCTGAAACCACACATGAAACTTTAAGTGTAGGGGTTGATTGATTTGGAATTCTGAGAAATCTTTCTAACCAATTAGAGCCACCCATCACCTATCAAGGCCTTGGTCTTGGGTATCAAGGCATCCTAAGGGGCTTGAATGTCAACCATTAATGGATAATCCTTAATTAAATGATAAAGGATTTAACACCTACAACAAGTATTGGGAAAATTAATGTGCTTTACATGTTGACGTAAAACCCTACCCCCAACCCATACATACACTCTCTCTCTCTCTCTCTCTCTCTCACACACACACACACACATATATATAAACTCCTTGAGTTCTTTTGACATATCATCACTAAGGTAGGCCCTTTGTTGTGGTCCAGGGTTAAGAAATCCCACAATCTTATTGTTATCACTCCATAATCATCCACTTGCACAACGAAAGTGGTTTATGTCAGAGACATTATAAATTAGCACTAACCACCACAATGAAACACAATACTATGGATAAAGCCCCAATTATCCATTAAGGATCAAAGTCAAACTAGAAAATTGACTAAGGAGAACTATGTAGGCCCTTAGTTTAGGTGTTGCATGATTGCATAGATAATCATTTGATACATGTGCAATTCTTGTTTTGCCAATAGCTCGTTATATTCCATTTCCCATTAAATAACATGGTTTCTTCATGCTAAGTTTTAGTCTGGGAATGACCAATTTAGTTGCATTTCAATTATCAAGGTGGATTACTTGAGTCGTCCACATTACCCAAGATTTGGTGAGGATGTCCATATTCCCTCCATTTCCTCAAGGAAATTCTATAAACAAAGGCCTTCTTCATGCAATTAAAAAAAAAATCATGTCAAGTTTATGCTACCAAGATTGTGCCAAAACGTGAGAAGTCCCTGACTTTGACTCACCTTTCTTGAGTTTCCTTAGCCTCATGCTACCTATTCTTCCCTTTGAAGTGTCCATTACATAATGGGAAATGTTGTTAGTTTACTACCAGGTAAGAGAGAGCTTATTGGATGATGTAAGTAACTCTCCCACGAAGAGAGAATCGAGACCACATTTACAAGATTCCCCTCAAGTGATACAATCTCATGTTGTTATTGTCTTTCCATTAGATTAATTAACTGTTTCTCTTCCCCCCCAAAGAGCATGTTTATTCATTTGAATTATTGTTTTAATGGATGATTAGTTAGTATACACAATTACATGATAGACTTGATGAAAGTGCTTCATTGTCTGCTCAATATCTGTCTACCTTAGCTCAAATAACCGACAGAGAAAGGCCTTTTGATACACTCACACACCAAAAAATCTAACATGCATAATGGTGACAATACTAGGGACTTAGCCCATAAATCTCATCCTTGGTTGGTTTTTAGGATTTATAACTTTGTTTAAGTAGTTTATTAACTTAGTTTAGATCATTATGGGGCCCTAGCACATGGTTGTGAGGTCCCACTTTTTCCCAATTGTCAACTTTTTCCATTTTCATTCACTCCCAAAAAACTAAACAATTGTTGAAGCAATTCATGCACAACTGTGCGACCTCTGGTTTACACAATGATATAGCTTGGGAGTTGCGCTTTGCATAGAGCATGTAGGCTCGCAATATGTGCTCTATGTAGGGTTTTAGGCCCACATAGTCACCTCAATATTTCAAATTTTCAAGTCCATTTGCTTGTTGAAGGAGTAATTCATGCATGTTATTTTTTCACCAATTACTAGTTTCTCTATTATTGTTGTTTTGTCAAAGAATTGTTGAAACTTAAGGAATGGACATTAATAAAGAAAGAAGTCATTTTATTTCAAGTATTTTCCATTTCTAATTTTTCCTTTTCCACAATTTACATTTCAATTTTAGTTCGTCATGTCACTTGTGCACACATTGAAGGACACAAGACTTTCTAATATTTGAAGTATGCTCTTCAACTTAAGCCCTTAGAGATCTAGGAAATTAAAAAATGGTCAGGAGGGTGTCTTACATCCTTCAACACTCCTCGAAGACAATGGGTTTGCTTCATGCCACTAATCCAAGGCTTTTAAAATTAACCAATTTAATCTAACTGACTAAAATCCTCCCCTGATGACCAAAACAATTTATAGTCTAGGTTAGGACTGTGGAGTTAGGCTTCCAAAAGCTACTCCATGGTTGTTTCTCATTGAAATGTATACTTTTTCATAAGGAGATTGAATCCCTTTGTAGCAAGTGCCTTTGCTAGTACAAGGGACATGCCATCTTTTGGGCATCAATTTTGAGGTTGGATCAACAAATTTGTGTGATTCTCCCAACTCGTTCAAATCTGTTTATTGCTTGACTAGTGAAGTTGGTAACCCCTTGTCCACAACTTGCAAAGAGGCATCCTAGTGACCAATCATAGGTTTACCATTAGTTGAATTCTCGTGGGATTACGAGGACACCCGAGACATATGTTAGAATTAACTTGACTCGATAAAAGAGTCAAAGTTGTTAGGGAAACAATGGTGGTTTCAGGCACACGTTATTGGTGATTAGTTGTATTGACCCCATGGATTACATGTAATTAAAGCCTATAAAAGGATGGTGATGCGCCATTGTAATATGTCAAAATTTAAGCGGTGAAGGCTCACGTCGTCGGGGCCAAGACATTGGGCTGACTTGGTTGGGTTTGGCCAAGGGAAATAATGGATCTATTGTTGGCTGGTTTTTGCAAGATAAATCTTGTGTGATTTATGTGTGTTGTTGCTACGATTTGAAATATTATTTTTTCTCTTGCATTTTTATTTCCTAACAAATGGTATTAGAGCGAAGTTAGTTGTTGCATGAGACTATCATGAAGTTCAAGCCATGGTTTGGATCCTAGGAGAGTGGTTTGATGTAGGAACCACGAAGAGAACCATTGTCGTTGGGATGAATGAATGTGGAAAACATTGATGATTCTAGAAGTTTGTTGAGCGTGAAGATTAATCACACGGACCATGGAGAGTGAGATTTCTCCTGTGGATATGCATGCCAAGTTCGATAGTTTGGAAGATGCATGCCAAGTTGATAGAATGTGTAAACAAGATCTTGCATGGGTATCACAACAAATGCAAGAAGCAGTTGGAGGTCAAAGCAATGGAAAGGTGAGAGGATGGCAACATAAGTTATGGGATGCAATGGCAAGGCGAGAGGATGATGACATAAGTGTCGGGATAACAACAATGAAAAAAATTAAATTAAATTTTAATGGATTTGAATGTAAATGGGCATACAACTATAAGACTTGGTTAGGCATGTGTATCCTGGGTTTGAAATTTCACCGGTAAATTTTAGACGTAGACCTAGGTGATAGGGGAGCATGCGAGATTCCCGTATACCCTGAGTTTGAGGGAGGTTTGGCTGGATTTGGTCATGGGAAATCCCAAGACAATTTTAAAGGGGGAAATGCTAGTATTAACTTGACCCGATGAAAGAGTCAAAGTTCTTAGGTCAACAATGGTAGTTTCGGGCACATGGTATTGGTGACCCGTAGTATTGAGCCCATGGATTACATGTAATGAAAGCCTATAAAAGGCTAGTGGTACTCCATTGTAATATGTCAAAAGTTGAGAGGTGAAGGCTCACTTGGACAAGGCCAAAACATCGGTCAACCTGGCCAGATTTGGCCAAGGGAAATAATAGATCTATTGTTGGCTGGTTTTTCCCGTAATGGTTTTCCAAGATAAATCTCGTGTGTTTTATGTGTGTTGTTGCTATTATTTGAAACATTATTTTTTCTCTCCTATTTTTATTTCAGAGAAACTGATTCTCTTCATAGTTTATACATCAAACCACTCTCCTTGGAGCCAAACCACATGCAAGATACCAGATATATAAAATATG
>SNQJ01S0005355.1:97322-151058 GCA_010110895.2 Picea sitchensis | reverse complement strand
AGTGTTAAGAGGGTTTTTGTCACCCATTTCATAGCACAAATCATTGAATTTAGCACGATGTGAGGTGGCCCATGAAAGTAACTACAATGGTCAAACTAGAGTTTGGAACTCCATAACTCAACCACATTCACAGTGGTTTTAATTGTATAAAGACATTTTTCTTATTCGTAAGAAGCACATGAATAGAGTTTGGGGATTTTCCTGAGATTTGTTATAGGGAATCCAAAGACTCCCTTGTATTAAGTAGGTTATTATAACTCAAGTAATGTTAGTTATTTTCTTATTACCTAAGGAATTTCAAGCTACAACTATGGTTCAACCTTGTAATTTCAATTTATATTGATTAATGAAAATCTTGTTATAACATATTTAAGTTGGGATTTGTCAATTCTCCTTGAGTGAGGACCCACTCAAAGGAGGCAAGTTGATGATTTTGAATATTCAACCTTGTAATTTCAATTTATATTGATTAATGGAAATCTTGTTATAACATATTTAAGTTAGGATTTGTCAATTCTCCTTGAGTGAGGACCCACTCAAAGGAGGCAATTTGATGATTTTGTATGTTCACTGTATCAATTTTTTAATGTGATTTTACTTCTAGCATCATAGCTTTCTTTTGTTCTCATGTTTTGTTATTTCATTGTTATAATCCTTAAAGATTGTTAAGCTTCAACAAAAGACTAAATGAATAGATAATGGTTTAAGATAAATGCCTTTGAGAAACCGTTGTCAAGTTCATTGTTAAATGAACATGGAATCAATGCAATGGTCATTTATTTTGATTCCCAACATTCATAAGTAGTTATCTATTAGTAGTTGCATCATAGATAAAAGATTATTTAGTACTCTTCAACTTGATATTTCTATGCAGTGGTAAATCTTGTAATTTACATACATAGTGCATAGTACCTTTAAGTTCTATACATTTTAGTTGATAAATTAAAGTGAGTTTATTGAACTTAGTATTTTACTGTTGTGATTCAATAGCTGACCAAATTGGAAGGCCCTTTTTCTACTACTTCAAATTCCTTGTGATTTCTTAGTGTGTTTGGGTGTGTTTTTTTCTTTCACGAAGAAAGCCCATCACTAAAACCATATTTTTTCACCATTGGAAACACATAGAAAACCACTTGTTGCACTGACTACACATTTTTTTTAATTTTTTTTTTAAGGAAACATCACTTTGGTGACCCATCATACAAACATACTTTGATTCAACTCTTATGCAACCATGGCTACTTTGAATCTTTTTGACTTGTCACATCTAGACATTAATGACACTATCCACCATGGCATCATTTGTCCAACCATGTCTACAAAGTTTCCCTAAAAAAAAATCCCAAGTTCAAAGTGTTGTAATCATTAAAATAAATTCAAATGTATGCCTAAAGGTCGAAAGTTAGATGTAATGGAGGCATTATGGAGTAATGTTGTAAATTAATTAGTTCTAAAATCATTGTATTTTATAAATTTTTGGTAAAGAAAAACTATGGGAAACATCCTTGAAAACCCAAAGCACAACAAGTGGCAGGTGCAACGGCTAAGAGTTGCCTATTCATGCACGTTTTACAAATTGGCTAAGTGATGGATTTTAAGTGATTCGATGTTAACCCAAATTTGACATTGGATGTAGCATATTGATCAACGACCCTCGTTGATTGTAGATTACAGAAGTATGTTTCGTTAATACATCTTGTGGCCTTTGCAAACTAGAAAACCACCTTTATTCACGTGGTTGTTTCCTAGCAATCACAGAGGGAAATTACACAATCACAAAACTGCTCTCGTGGCCTCCACAAACCACTTAACTAAAATTAATGAAGCTACACAACAATTAATGTTGGTGGGTGAGAGCGATCAATGTGTTATATCTAGGTCATATTAGTCCAAATTAAAAAATGACAAGTCTTTGGTTGTCAACGATGATTTTTAATATGTTTCCCATGCAAACAAAAGGTGGTCATATTACAAACACGATTGAATGGGTGGACTTGAAACTCATTTGTATTCGTGTATGGAAGATATTAATAGTTGAGAATCACAAGAAATGCAAATTAGTAATAAGATTTCCAAATTTTGAGAAAAACGAGTACTATCATTCCCATTTATAGTCAATTTCAATTATATTCATGTCTCTTTCTTTAGAAAAAGGAAAAGGAAATGAAACCTCAATAGAATGTAATCATGGCTCTTAAGTGGAAACCTATCACCTCTATTCAACCCATTACATAGAACCCCAATTCTGACCACTTGATTGACCAATATGGAGACATCTTTGAACTTCAACGGACCATGAAAACTTCTTATGAAATTCTCCAAGCTGCATATCGACGATTTAGGGATGCCTTTGGCAACCTTCTCACTTGGGAATGTGGCCTTGCATATGCAATTGTTCTGTCTACTTATCATTTCCATGAATTTATTTCAATGTGCAAAAAAATCTATAACTCAACTCAAAGAGATGTAATGTCTTTGGATGGTTCTCGAGTGATTTTTCTAGTTTGCTCAGATGCAATTTATGAGATGCTATTATCACTGGACAATCAAACACTCATAGACGAAGAAGCCCTAGTTGCGTAGTTTAATTCCTTATCCGTAGAACAAAATGAGTGTTTACTTGTGAGGATTTTACCATATTCCTAAATTTACCTATTATTTTAGGCATATATTTTCTTAGACTTGTTTTGAGAGATCACTGCAATGACTTGTTTAATCCTGAGATATGATGATGATGGCACTATTGACGAAGCATTCTTAGGGTTCTTAATAGGATTACACATGCTGGAAGATTCAATTATTCTAAGTATTTATCTGATGCCATACATGGTCAATTGGTCCAATTCCCTTCTTTGAAGTGTTTTAGGTACCAGTCCTATCTAATATATCTCATGCTATACTTTAGTTTTCTCATTTTGAGCATTTGGGATTGAATAAAGTTGATCATCAAGGTAAACCCCATCTTGTTTTAGAATGGACACAAATTGTTAGACATCAAGGTCAGAAAAATGGTTTTAAGATCTTTGTAGACCAATTCATATATATTGTTTATGTAGTTGTTCAGAATGAATGTTCACCTAGGTTATTCATAGAATGAAATTAGTTGATTCAATTGAGTCCTGATTATAGGGTATGTGATTGCTACCTTTTTCAAGAGTGCATCATTCTTAGAATTTATGGTTCAAAGCTTAAGCCACATTTACTTAAAGTCTTCTTAACCCTAAGAATTTTTTATTTAGAGTACATTAGGAAAAGGTTAAACTTATGCTTCATTCATTTCTCTGCAATAAATTAAAAAGCCACTTTTACTTTGCCCACTAAAGTGTTTTCTCTCCCGGTCAAAAATAAGTCTGCTTTGTTTGTGCTAGAGAAAATGATGAAGACTATGAATTTAATGGAAGGTAAATCTTGGCATTATGATTCATATCACATTATTTATGACCAGAGGGTGGCAATTAGTTCTATCCCTTATATCCATTATGCAACTCCATATATAGAAATATTAGCAAACAAAGAAAGTTGGATAGAGAAACAAGAAGCTCTACAAGGATATCACATTTTATCATGTTTAAAGAAAGTTGTCAAGAAGGAACTAGTCAGTCATCATAATGTAGTAGCTGAGATAATTCTGATTGATAATGATTAAACCTCAACTAAGGTAAATGTTATAGTGAGTTCCATTACTACTATGGCAATGAATCTAAATAGTGGTATGCCATCACAAGAAATGGACTATGCAATGGATACTCCTAATTAAAGAGAAATGTTGAAAAAGATGAGAGAAATAGAGGAACCAAGTGAGTGAAATGAAACTCAGTCGAGTGGGCCATTGCCCAAAAGAATGAGAATATAATTAGAATCAGAGGAAGAATAAGAGATACAAATAACTGAAAGACAAAAAGAGGATGATAGAAATGTTGGTAATTGAATTCTTGGGAAATCCACCATTTCAATTATTTAGATTCTAACAACTAGCAAGTTAAATGAAATGTCACAAGATGTGGGGAGTTCAAAAGAATTATTTCATAGTAAGAAGGATACAAATGTTTTTACTGAGATGGTTATAACTAAGAAACAATCCAAACAGTCAACATAAAAACTATTTTCTTGAACAAGTCATGAAGGATTAACACCTCCCAGATTATTAACTTCAATCAAGTATGACAAAGGCACATTTGATGTGGCCATTTTGCAACCAAAAGTAGATAACACTCAAGGTGAAATCAAATCTCATAAATATAAGGCCACCAAAGTTAAATTTGATCTAGACAAGATGCATTTGGGTGATAAGATAGAATGGCATAAACAAATTGGTAATACGGTATCAAGAGATTTAATACAAGACATAGTGAATGTCAAGAACCTGGAGGGATGGTGAAAATAACCCTCCCGGTGCTTAGATGGCATGTTCATCACATACATCCTCAACATGTCTTCAATTACTTAATTAACTTTCTCTATTTACCCCTGTCGATAGATGATATGCTATACTAAAAGTTAGAATGGGACCAAAACCTTTGAATAATAATTTCAAAATTTTTGAAGTGAACTTAGGATTTCCATCTAAAACAACGGCCTTGGGCATTCCATGTAATCTCATGTAAATTTATGCTATATTTGTTGCCTTATGAGTTGACTTAATTGGAATAAAGTGAGCATCTTTTGTCAACTTTTCCACCACTACTATGATGGAGTCATGATCCCTTACTATTTTGGGTAACTTGGTGATGAAATCAATAGTCACCACCTTTGTAACGTCCCCCAACTTAACCGGGGAACATTACTATGCAAAATTAGTCATAAGATAAATATTTCTCCGCTAACTAAATTCCTGTAACTTACCAACCATGTATTTTACATAGATTTAACTAGTTTATGATACCAAATAATTAAATGCATCTACAACATTATAAATGAACATGAATGCAACTAATAACTCAATACAACAACATATAATTCATTCCCATTCACAGAGTAAAAATGCACAACAATTAAACTAATAAATTAATTCAAAAGAACAGAAAAACACTTATCTTTTTAAAACAATTGTGCAACTAGCTACTTGGGACAGACATTCCACCCAACCATAGACTTGTTGTTCCAGATCTCAATAGAAGTCACCCCTAAGCAGGGGCTAGTAATACACAAGAAAATGGTGTCTCTCATTGTCCACTCACAACTTAGATATCCAACAACCCACTGACATTCTCTTATAACTGTCATGATTTTCACCAGCTCTCTACCTCTTGACCTACCCAACCCAAGGAATGTGCCCCTTCACTGCTCTAAGCCCATCAAGATGAAACATTTTTTTACCATGGTCTTTGTGGCACATGTAACCAAGAATCTCACTACTAGGAACTCAAGGGAACTCACTACTAGGAAAACTACCAGAAAAAACAACATCAATCACTTGTTGTTACAATGCAACTCACATGTGAGTTCACTCCTCAGGACTGACAACCTAGTTCTTTTGCAAGTCTAAAAACTTGCTTCTTCAATATTTAGCTCCAAATATGCTCTATAATTCACCCAACCTTCTTTTTGTAGCTCCAATTCTCTTCTTCCCTGCTCTCTACTTATTGTTCATGCAAAAACATGCATGTAAAAACTACATGTTCTCCCCATACAAATTTCCGCTATTTTCACAAGCCAGTTGACTGCTCACTCTACCCGATGTTGATTGTACTTCATTCACATGCTCCCCAATAACTATGGGATGTGACTTTCTACACCCACCCTCTTACATGTATTCAATGATCAAGGTCTTCTACACTCAAGGGAAAATTAGAAGGTTGCCCCCAATGATGACAAAATTTAGAAATCTGGGTTTTGAATTAATATCCATAAATAATTCCTCCCTTTGGCCCCTCTTAGACACTCCTCTCCCTTGTAGAAAACTCATCCCCCATCTCTGGCCATGTCCCCCAACAGTCGGTATTACATCTTGTTTATTTAAAAATAGAAATACAATTTGCATATTACATTGATTGGCCATAGCCACATTTCATTATATCTACATTAAGCATTAAATAAACTAGGTATTATGGCGGGGATGTTACATTCTTCCTCACGTACAATTGTGCACCATCCATGTTGCATAACACCATGCCAAAAAACATATACAATTTACACTACAATACTTAGAAAGACTATTTTTTTTGCAATTTCACAACTCCAACCGTAGTTCCAACCATAATCTCTCATTTTTCTCAATTTGTTGACCCAAGGAATGCACCCCTTCACTACTCTCATTCCATCGAGTTGTACCATTCTTTTATCAGGGCTATCAATGCAGGTGACCAAGAATTCTAAGACGTGGTTCCAAAATTATAGTTGCCCAAAAATGGAGTCTTGTATTTTTAGCTCTTGTTTTCTTCAAAATTGTCAAAACTTCATGGGTATTCCTCTTGCATAGTTTCTTCATGCTCCCATGTGGCACCTTCAGGACCATAATAGGTCCATTGAACCTTTACTAGACCTATGGATTTGTTCCTGAGCGCTTTGAATTTCTGGTCCAAGATGCATATTGGTTTAACCCAAAAATGTCCTTTGTTTTCCACCTAGATCACAATCCAATCAATTATGTGGTTAGGGTCATACACACATTTATTTAATAATGAAACATGAAATATATTATGCACTCTCATGGATGTAGGAAATACTAGCATGTATGCAACTAGACCTATCTTTTATAAGATCTCAAAATGCCCACAATATCTTGCTGCCAACTTTGGGCAGCAACCCAATCTTAGCAAACTTCTCTTTGATTTCACTTTCAAAAATACATGTTCGACCACTTTAAAATCCCTGAAAACTATGCTCTTGTCTGCATAACTTTTCTTCATGCCTCGTGCATCCTTTAAATTCCGCTTGATCTTTGTCGTCCGCTCTTCCATTTCCTTCAACAAATCTGGCCCATTGACAACTCTGTCTACTGGATTATCCCAACTCACCAGTGTGTTACACTTCCTATCACACAATGCTTCAAACAAAATCATTTTTAATGAGGCTCAATACCCATTATATCAAATAAACTCTAATAAGTAGATATAATCTTCCCACTTTTACGATTGGTCCATCACATACATTCTAAGCATGTCTTCAATGATTCTGTTAGTCCTCTCTTTTTTCCCATATGTCTCTGAGTGATACACTGTATTGAGATTTAAATTCGTTACAAATCCTTTGAACAAACCTTTCCAAACATTATATGTGAATTTGGGATCTTTGTCTGAAAGAATTTCCTTAGGCACCCCATGTAGCTTGACAACTTTTTTCATGTATATCTCTACAATATTTGTTGCCTTGTGTGTAGTCTTCATGGAATAAAATGTGCATCCTTCATCAATTTCTCTAGCACCACCATGATGGAGTCATGTTGCTTCACTGTTCTAGGTAGCTTTGTAACAAAATCAATTGTAAGCACTCCCCATTTCCACTCAGGAATGGGCAATGGTTGTAGCAGTGCCACTGGATGTCTATGTTTGGTCTTCACCTTCTAACACTCCATGTATTTGGCTATGTAATTAGCCACTTCTTTCTTCATTCCGGACCAAAAATATTGACTTCTTAAAACTACAAAATATTTATGATATTCTGGGTTCCCAACATATGGAACATTGTGCATTTCCTTCAACACTGTATTTTTCAGCTTACTGGAATTTGGCACATATATTTTCCCTCTTTACGTGAGTATACCATCCTCTTTTAGCTCATAATAATTGAATTTTTGTTGTAAATTATCTTGCTATAATGTTTCTTTTGTTTTTAAATATCGTTGATCTATAATGTTTCTTTTGTTTTTAAATATCGTTGATCTATAATGTTTCTTTTGTTTTTAAATATTGTTGATCTGAATTTGCAGCTTCTAAAATTATATCTTTCAAATATGTGTTGTATATGTTGATGGTTTCAATATGCATCTCATGCGCCCTTAGGTTGAGTGCATCAACCACCTGATTTTATTTTCCTTTGATATGTTTAATTTCAAAGTCATATTCACTCAGAAATTCCAACCATCTAGTTTATCTAGCATTTAATGTGGGTTGTCCAAACAAATGCTTCAGGCTACAGTGGTCTGTCCTTAGTTGAAATCTTCTCCTTGTGAGGTAATATCTCCACATTTTTAATGCATGAATAATGTATGCTAATTCTAAGTCATGGGTAGTGTAACTCCTCTCATGCTCTTTTAATTTTTCAGACTCATAACATACCACATGATCTTTTTGAGTGAGGACTCCACTAATCCCTTCCTTTCACACATCAGTGCACACCACACAATATTCATCTGGATATGTGATATTTAATATTGGTGCACTTGTCAAAATATCTTTCAACTACTGAAAACTTTTTTCACATTTGGGAGTCCATTCAAATTTCATCCCCTTCTTTTGCAAAGAAGTAATGGGGCTTGCAATTTTTGATTTTTTTTTTTACGAATCTTTGGTAATAACCGACGAGACCCATGATCCAGATTTAGGAGCAGAACAAACTGATTAACTGACTGAATACGATAAACATAAAGATATGAAGAACAACACATAAATCCAGTGAACAATATCTTCTATTGAATAAATGAAATAGGCTGAAACTGTAAAACTGCAGAATTGAAACACTTGCTCGAATGGTGGTAGCTATCTCTGAGAAGAGATGTGGCTGCTACACGCATCCGTCTAGGCAGAATGATTACAATGAGGCTCCATAGGCCTTTTTGATATTACTCATGAATGCCAAAACCCTAGACATCGAAAAACCTAACCCTAGGAGGTGAAACGCCAAAAGTCATGTGGCCCCCTATGGGTAACTTGGTACCTCAACTTCCTAGGGTCGTAACTTTTGTATAAGACCTACGTTTTAGGCGTGTGATAGCCCGTTGGAAAGGTATTTTAGAGAAATACACATTACATTGTCAAACTCTAACTTCATTTTGACTGTGGCGAGCTAAAAAAACACTGTTTAGGGCTCCAAAACGGCCCTGGAAGTACAACAAGATGTGTTGACATGAAAACATATAAAATAAGGCAGTTGGATTAGGTGAGAGACCACCAGTATCCACCTGGAAGATGTGCAGGGCTTCAGATAGCCCCCTAAGTGTAGAACCCACAACTACAAAGAAGTACAAAAGAACGTGTTGAACTAAAAACTGACAAGAGGAGCCAGTTGGAATAGGTGGGTGGCCACCAATATCCATCTAGATCAATCCTCCCCCCTTAGGAAGCAATGGTCTCCATTGAGTTGAGTTCCCCCATCAGGTGAGGAAACTTTTGATGGATTTGGCCTCCATTGAGGAAGCAATGGTCTCCATTGATTTGTGTAGGAGTTGCCCTGCCTTGACAACCTGATAAAGCTGGATCCTCTGTTGGCAAGTGCTCTTGACCTGTGTGTCCACTATCTGATCAGTGGATGCATGTTCCATGCAGTCATGGTTGAGCTCTATTGGTCTCAGTTGTTCTGCGATCTCTGAGGTGTCCAATAATGGTCGAAAATATGGTCAAAGGAGGTCCACATTGAACACTGGGTGCAATCTAAGGAATGGTGGAGTGTTGAGCTCAAAATCATTGTTACCCATAGACTTGGTGATGGTGTAAGGCCCATAGCGAAGTGGGCAGAGCTTTCGATGGGGCCCTGTAAGACGCTCCTTCTACAAGTGTAACCAGATCTTGTATCTAACCTGAAATTGGTGCAGTACCCTGTGTTGATCATGGCACTGCTTGTACTTAGCATTGGCTTTATGCAAAATCTCCTGGACCTCGTGGTGGATGTGCTGAATCTGCTCAATGAATTTGGTGGCTTTGTCGATCTCAAACTAAACATGGGAAGAGTTTTTCTGTGTGGTTGCCAAAGGTAGTGGAACAATAATGGGGTGCAAGGGTTGGAATCCCAGTCCCACCTGAAATGGGATATGGGCAGTGGAGCTATGGAGAGCCCTGTTGTAACTGTGTTGAACATAGGGGAGACTCTCATCCCATGTGCACAGATGCTTAGAGTTGTACATGCGCAGGATATACACAATCATCCGATTAATGACCTCTATTTGGCCGTTTGTTTGGGGGTGGAAAGCGATGGATTTAGTGAGTTTGGTGTCCAACAGTGACCAGAGACTTGACCAAAATGTGTTGGGGAACCTGTTGTCCCAGTCAGAGATGATGTTCTGTGGTATCCCAAAATGGACCCACACTCATTCGAAGAAGAGCTTGGCAATATCTGTCGCTGTGATGTTCTTCTTGCAGGCTGTGAGGATGGCCATTTTTGAAAACTGATCAATGACCACAAATACAAAATCATTTCCTTGCTGGGTGGAAGGGAGGCCAGACAAGTAATCCATCGAGATGGATTCCCAAGGCTTCTCGGGGGTAGGAAGAGGGGTGTATAAGCCTTTCTTCTTGATGGCTGGCTTGGCAATGGCACAAGCAGTGCAAGATCTGATATACTTGTTGACGTCCTGTCGAAGTTTTGGCCAATGAAAATGTTTATGGAGAACGACCACAATTTTCTCCATGCCAAAATGTCCTGCCACCCGACTGTAGTGGGATTCCCAAATCAGCTTTGCATGCTTGCTTGTAGGAACATAGAGATGGACCATATGGCATAACAACCCGTCCTGAATGTGAAAATCGGCGACAGTCACACCTGTACCCAAGAGTTGATAGGTGGTGGTGAAGTCTGGATCTTGTTGATAAAGCTGGGGCCACTCAGATACCTCATGTCCACAGGAATGGAGCACAATGGTGAGTGCAGCTATGAGAGGTCGACTGAGGCAATCAACGACACGATTTGTGTTCCCTGTATTATACTTGATGTTGAGATGGAACTGTTGCATGTAGGCGGACCACTTCCAATGGTGGTCGTTATGCATCTTCTTCTGTGTTTGTATGAACTGTAGAGGCTTGTGATCAGTGTGGATGATCGTCTCCTTTCCCAGAATGTAATGTTTCCATTGACGACATACTTTTACAATGGAATACATTTCCTTATCATAGGTGGGGTATTTTCAGAAAGTATTTGAGAGTGTATCACTATGGTATGCCACTGGATGACCATTTTGAGTGAGAACTGCACCGATAACATAGCCAAATGCATAAGTCTCAATCTCGAATGGTTGTTGCAGATAAGGAAAGGAGAGTACTGGAGCTGAGCACTACGATGATTTAGATCATCAAATTCTCGTTGTTGTTCCATCCCCCACATGAACTTTTCCCTACCACCTCCCTTGGTCACATGGCTAAGAGCCCATGCAATATGGGAGAATCCCAACATGAACTGTCAGTAGAAATTGGCCAGTCCCAAGAAGCTCTAAAGATCGGTTAGTGTGGTCGGGGCTGGCCAGTCACGGATGACTTGGAACTTAGCAGGATCGACATGTACCCCATGCTCATAAACAATGTAGCCCAAGTATCGGACCTTGTTCATGCCAAAGGAACATTTTTACAAGTTGGCATATAGCTTGTGCTGCCGCATAGTGCTCAAAACCTATTGAATATGCCACATGTGCTCCTCCCAGGTTCTGCTGAAGATGAGGATGTCATCCAAATATAACACCACAAAAGAGTTGATGAAGGGTCTCAATGCATCACCCATCAACCTCATGAAAGTGGTTGGTGCATTTGTTAGGCCAAAGCGCATGACCAACCATTCGAAGAGACCTTCTTTATATTTTAAAAGTGTCTTCCAAACATCAGTTGGTTTGATGGGAACCTGGTGGTAGCCAAAATTTAGGTCAATATTGTTGAAGAACTTTTCCCCTTGAGTTGGTCAAGAAGGTCATCAATCCTAGGAATTAGGTATCGGTTTCTAACTGTGATTTTGTTTAATGCTCTGTAATCAATGCAGAGTTGTCAGGTCCCATCCTTCTTTTGCACCAGTACAATCGGGCTCTCGCAAGGGGAAGAGTAGGGTATTATGTGCCCCTTTTGAAGAAGCTCTTGGATATGACGATTGATTTCATCATTTTCCATCAATGAGCGATGATAAACTGGTCCATTAGGCAGAGGTGCACTGGGGGTTAGATAATTTGGATGCTTGACTTGGCAGTGCGTTGGTACCCCAGTGGGTGAGGAGAAGATGTCTCTATACTCTTCCATGATCCCTTCCACTTGCTTCTGTTGCAAAGAGAGGCTCTGTGTAGAGGCCACAGATGTGGCGACAACCTTCTGCTTACTGTGAGCATGGATCAGAAAGAAGACAAACTTCCCGATCTGTGAAATGACCTTACTGCATTGCTTAGCAGAGATTAAAGAAATAGCGGTAGGTGGTGCTACCTCTGGTATCCTGTACAATTGTCTACCCAAAGTAATAAAAACACTACAAGGTCTAGACTCATACACAACATGACGCTTCCATAAATATGGTTGTCCTAAAAGAACATCACCAACTTAAAGGGGAGCAATATCACACAATACCTCATATTTTAAGGGCTTGATGTTGAAGGGCAGATGACACTGTTGGCTGACATAGAGATCTCTTCCTTGGCGAAGCCAGCCGATGGTGTAGGGTTGCGGGTGAAGTGTCGTTGGCAGGTCTAGCCGCTTGATGACCTCTGTTGAGATCAGGTTCTTCTGACTGCTGCTATCGACAATGAAATGAAGTGGAGCCCCCTTTACCCACATCTATGAGTGAAAGAGGCATTCCCCTTCCTCTAGTTCTTCTGGTTCGCTTGGCTGGACTTTGGTGGTAGCGACAGTGAGACTGGGTTCAACATCGATAATCTTCTTCCCTCCTTCTGGATTTGATTCAAAATCAGAATCGACCTCTCACTCGGAAGCCTTCAGGTCGACCATGAGTGACTGCTTGGAGCGACATTCTTCAGTGTTATGCCAAAGGATTTTATTGTATTCACACCATTTTCCCGTGTCCTTCTTCATCTTATCATTTCCCTTCTTGTGTTACGGCTTGGACTGGTTTTCCTGAGAGTGACCATCTTTGCTCTGTCCCTTGTTGTGTGGGTTGGGGTTGCCTTTGCCCTAGTTGGACTATGAGGAGTTTGCATATCCAAACTCTCGCCTCTTCTGCTTAAATTTCTGCTCGATCTTGATAGCATATCTATAAGTCGTACCCAATGAGGCGATCTCCAAAAATTCCATTTCTATTTAAATGTATCTATGCAAACAACCACGGTATCTGAGCACCAGATGTCACTCAAAGTCTTTGATACCCAACTTGGTGTGCAAGGTATGGAAAATATTGGTGAAATATGGTATTGTCTGGTCCCTTTCTTGATGCAGGGTGGTCCATCTAGTGTACTGGTCCTCGTAGCTTCCAACATGGTAGTACTATTCTTTAATGGCTTCCTGGAAGGAATCCCATGTAGGGGCAACCACAAATAATGTAGATTCCTCTATGGCCCTTTGCTCAGAGTAAGTGTCCCACCAGTCCTTAACACGGGGGATGACCTTGAGGAGTGCAAAAGTAATCTTTTCCCTATCAAAAAAATTATGGACCAAAAAATACCCTTCGAGAAGATTCAACCATTTATCTACAACATCTACATCTATCAGTCCTTCAAATAATGGAATATCAAAATTTGCTTGTACCTTGAAGGGGGTTGCATGGCCGCTTGATGAAGATGCTTCTCCTGTGGGCAGTCGCTGAAGGATCTGTGCAAAATTGTCCATCATTTTGTTCCTTTGTCGCACAAGGCATTCCTCGAGCAACATTTTAAATGGATCTCCTGCTCCATAATATTTCTTTTCATCTCCCATGGGTTGTTGTCGGGCTTAGCGTGACCATCTTGCAACGACTCGATTGGTTCGAGTCCCAACTTCTTGTACCCAGATCTTGTCAGGGACATGCACTAAGAAAAATAAATTAAGAGCAGACTGATCTGATACCACTGATCTAGATTTAGGAGCGGAACGAACTGATTAACATAATGACTACAATAAACACAGAGATATAAAGAACAACACAAATATCCAGTGAACAATATCTTCTATTGAATAAATGAAATAGGCTAAAATTGTAAAATTGCCAAACTGAAACACTTGCTCGAATGGTGGTAGCTATCTCTGAGAAGAGATGTGGCTGCTATGCGCATCCGTCTGAGCATAATGATTACAATGAGGCTCGAGAGGCCTTTTTGATATTACTCATGAATGCAAAAACCCTAGACATCCAAAAACCTAACCCTAAGAGGTGAAATGCCAAAAGTCATGTGGGCCCCTATGGGTAAGTTGGTACCTCAACTTCCTGGGGTTGTAAATTTTTCATACGACATCCGTTTTAGGCACGTGATAGCCCTTTGGAAAGGTCTTTTAGAGAACTACACATTACATCGTCAAACTCTGACTCCGTCTACAGTTTGACTGTGGCGAGCAAAAAAAAACAATGTTTAGGGTTCCAAAACGGCCCTGGAAGTACAACAAGATGTGCTGACATGAAAACATACAAAATAAGGCAGTTGGATTAGGTGAGAGGCCACAATATCCACCTGGAAGATGTGTAGGGATTCAAACATCCCCAGAAGTGTAGAACCCACAATTACAAAGATGTACATAAGAACATGTTGAACTAAAAAATGACAAAAGGAGCCATTTGGAATAGGAGGGTGGCCACCAATATCCATCTGGATCAACCCATGAATGATATGACCTTTGTCACATTTCTTGGCGTTGTCCGTCCTCTAACGGCCTCTATCTTCTTCGGATCAACTATTATCCTTATGTTGAAATAACATGGGCGAAGTAATGAATATTCCTTTGATAGAAGATGCATTTACTTAGTTTGGCATACAACTTGTGCTCTCTTAATACTTGCAACACCATTCGTAAATGTTGCTCATTCTCCTTTTCTGTCTTTGAGTAGATGCGAATATCATCTAATAAAACAATTACAAACTTTTCCAGGTATTCCCTAAACACTCCATTTATCAGGCACATGAAAATAGCTAGGGCATTTTAGAGCCCAAAAGGAACTACCATAAATTTCATAATGCCGATAACTTGTCCTGAATGTTGTATTACTGCTATCATCTTCTTTTATCCTCACTCGATGATAGCTTGACCTCAATTCAATCTTGGAAAATATCCTTTCACCTTTCAGCCGATCAAATATATCATCAATCCTTGACAAGGGATATTTGTTCTTTACTGTGACCTTATTCATCTGTCTAAAATTAATACACAACCTTGAGGTTCCATCCTTCTTCTTTACAAAAATAATTGGGGCTCCCCAAGGTGAGACACTTGGGCATATATACCCCTTCTTCAAATTTTCTTCAAGCTGCATCTGCAATGCCTTCAATTACGGTGTGCCCATTTTGTAAGGTGCCTTGGACACTAGGATATCTCCTGGAACCAAATCAATAGAGAAATCAATGTCCCTCTTTGGTGGTAGTCCTGGGATTTCCCCAAAAACATATTCAAAATATTTCAAGATTGGATGGTATTCAATACTTGCCACTTTATCTCTAGCTACTTCTTGCATATGGGCTGCAAAAATTTGACATCCCTTCATGAAACTCTTTTTCAACTGCATGGCTGAAATTTCTCTAACATCTACACCTCTTGGAATGCATTGAGCTTTGCCTTGCTGCCCCACCTCATCAATACAAGTGCTTGTCTTTTTGTAATAGTCTAAAACAACATTGTGTTTTCAAGCCAATCCATGCTAATTAGACAATCATATGAACCCAATGCTATGATGTTTACATTTACCTTTGTGTTGAGTCCATTCATGTCTATTGGGTAATCTTTAACTAGCTCATTGATTTTCCTCTTAGCCCATGTGGATAATTGAACTAAGCAATATTTCTTATGCTTACTCCTTTGTAAGTGAAATATTTTAACAATGTATGAGTTTATGTAACTATGTCTAGCTCCAAAATCAATTAAAATTGATATGGGTTGATTATCAATCTTACCTTCCACTTCAGTCACGGGGGTTTGATATTCTTCTTGCTTGTTGTCCAAGGATGAATAAATCCTTGGCATGTTTCCTCCCATATCTTCCACTATTTCAGCCTCTTGAATGTTGTGGGACAGTCCTCATCCTTTCACCTTTGTGAGGGCAATCCCTATATAAGTGATTTCCCTCACATCCCCAACATTGTATAGGTTGCTACCTTGGCCTTTTTCCCAAATGAATCTACCAGCCTGAGCTCATTTTGGGTTGACTATCCTTGTTGATTTGCTTGGGAGTTGCTCTTGAAAAAGGATAGTTTAAAACCTTTTCTGCCTTTGATCCCTATTTCCTTTCATCTTGTCATTCCAATATTTTTGTAACAATGTCCTCCCTATGCTCTGCTCATAAAGATGCTTTACTCTCCTTATGGCCTCCTCCAAAGTCTTGGGGTTATCATAGTGTATATTGTCACTATATAAGGAGGGTAACCCACTCATAAACCTTTGGATTTGGACCTTCTCATCCTTTATGAAGCCCACATACTTCAACAACTCAAAAAACCTCTTTTCATATTAATCCATTTTCATGCTTCCCAACTTGAGTTCAAATAACTTGTTCATCTCCCTTTCATAGTATTGCTCTGACAAATATTTATCCTAGAAATATCCTTTGAAATACCTCCATGAGACCCTCTTCTCCTCAAGATTATTGTCTTGCTTAAGCTGATCCCACCACATAGTTGCCTTTCCTTGCAGGTGGTAGGTTGCAATTATTATTTCTACCCTTGAGGGATAATCATGCACCTGGAAATACTTCTTCATTTCCAACAACTAGGCATCAACCTCTTCTCTCTTCCTATACTCACCATTGAAATTTGGTGGCTTGATTCTCCCGAGTTCAAACTGTAAGATGTCTACCTCTTGCCTCCTCCTCTGCCTCCTGACATGAGACACACTTGGGATGCTCCCTGTCCCTAAACTTGCATGAGCTCTCCTAGTGGATTTCCCCGAGGAATCATGGTGCCTTCTCATATTCATTGATTTCCCATCACTCCCAGCTCATCCCTTCTGCTATGGGATCTGGATGTTGTCATATGTCTAACACTATCTACTTGCTTTATGTGAGAGTCCTTATTGGCTTGCCTCTGTAGCATATTCGATCTCTATAGAATATCCTCGTGATATTTCATAATCCTCTCATTATCTACCCTATATCTTTGCACTTCTCTATGCAGGCTTCTCATAGTTACAGGCTCTTGCCTACCTCTTCTTTTATTAGACTCTGTCTCAACATTTCCCATGCTGACATGTAGCCCCATGAACTCCTCTTTATGGTTGTAGGACCCTTGGGCATCCTCCATGACTATGTTTCTCATACAAGAACCGATTTGATTTCATGTACCTCTAAATTATTCAAGAAAAAATGTGCATGCAAAATGATTTTCTGTTAGACAAAAAATATATATATACATACATAGTTCAGGAAAAATAATGCATACTTTTTTTCCGCTCTTTAATGGCCACCAGTCATCTTCTTTTGAGTTGAGTGAAATTTTTACTGATCAAATCAATTTTCTAGGTTGATAGATTTCTTATCCTCCTCAAGTCCTTTCCAACAACCATTATTTTTCCCACTGAAAGTTATGGTCTATGGAAGTTTTGACTATTTTCCCCTTTTTAACACTATATTCGACAAGTGTCTTCTTTTTCTTCCTGCACTTTTTTGTGTACCCAAATTCCAAATATAGCTCCATGGTTGGCTTCTATGGTTCATAATATTTCCATAGACTGGTCCTATGCCCCAAATTGACTTTGGAGTAATAATTTATGCCCTCTAGAAGCAAACTAGCACTTAATTTATGCCCTTAATTGTTTCAGCTGCAACTTTCTCATACAAGCTATGTTCTGTGCTCAGGATAGCTCATTGGAAATCTCTCACTGGGATCTTTCATTTAAATTAGAAAGATTGTATGTACCAAATGTTAAAATTTTGGTATTCTCCTTTAACCATAGACAATGTCACATCATTGTGACCCAACCATAGGAATTCACTATGCCACCCCCGAACACACTAACCTTTTTTTAGATAGAATGATTCTGACAAGTCCACACTAGAACCAACAGATACACCCTAACTAGAAAACACCACTTTTACAGCAACAACACAATAACAAGAGAACATAACTCTACTAATAAAAGCGTACCTTTACCAAGAGAAGCACATAAGAGAGATACCAGAAACACTGAGATTACACCACAACAATTGCTGCACCACCCTCTCCATACTTGTGCCACCTTCTGCTGCCACTGTAGCTACTTCTCCTCAGACTTGTGCCCTCCTTTTGCTAAGTGAGTGTGTATCAAAATGAACTAAAGAGTCACCTTATTTATACTTATTCTTCCAGTGAACTTTTTCCACAAAGATGACCTATCTTTTCTGGCAAATATAATTTACTTTGACTTTATCTGGTAAGGATGACTTCTCCTTCTGGGGTTTTCTATTTCTTTATTATTATTCTCCTTGGGCCGACTTCTCTTCTAGGGCTTTCACACATCTGTTCCATGGTTCTCTTACTTTCAGAATATTCTATTCTAAGTACAAAGGTTACACTTGGAGGTTAATACCTCCCGTAGCTACCAAAACATTAACACTCCCTCTTAGCTAGGGAGGTATTAACTAAGATGTTCTTCATGTGATGGTCTCAAACACATCCATCCATCCCACATAGCATGGGAAATACTCACATGGTCTTGTATACCAGTCTACAAGTAGCATCACCATAGCCACACATGCTATCTCATGATCAAACAGGTCATGTAACAAGTAGCAGGGCCAAACATACCATCTCATGATCAAACATATCATGTAACAAGTATCACCATCATAGCCACACAGGCTTTGTCATAGTCACACATATAGACTATCTGATGGTCATGTCACAGTCATGCATCTGGGGTCTTGTCATCCTTCCGAGCTTTATGTCATCACAGGGCTTTAGCTAGTTCATATAGAACTAGGCAACTCGCCAGCTCACATAGAATCTGACATCTAGTTCATAAAGAATTAGTAACTCATCATCTCACATAGAATCTAACATATAGTTCATACATAACTAGTAACTCGCCAGCTCACACAAAATCTAGCATCTAGTTCATAAAGAACTAGTAACTCGTCAACTCACACAAAATCTGACATCTAGTTCATAAAGAATTAGTAAATTGCCAGCTCACACAAAATATGGCATCTAGTTCATAAAGAACTAGTAACTCGTCAGCTCACACAGAATATGACATCTAGTTCATAAAGAACTAGTAACTCGCCAACTCACACGAAATCTAACATCTTTTTCATAAAGAACTAGTAACTCATCAGCTCACACAGAATCTGACATCTAGTTCATAAAGAACTATTAACTCACCAACTCACACATAATCTAACATCTAGTTCATAAAGAACTAGTAACTCGTCAACTCACACATAATTTGACATCTAGTTCAAAAATAACTAGTAACCTCTGGTTGGCACACTAGGAAACCGGTCCACAGTGAATAGGCATCTAATCACAAGGATTAGGTTATGTAGTGCACACACATTACCCATCTAGCCCAAGGCTAGGAAACACCTCTGACCACACAGGTTTCGCCCACCAGCTTGAAAATTTGGGTAACTCGCCAGCCACGAAGGCTCGGCATCTGCTAACCTTGTGCAAGGTCATGCTGACTAGTGCCACAGTCAGTAACGTGCATACCATACTATTTCACTGGAGTAGCAATGTCTCAGCATACCCGACTATTTCACTGGAGTAGCAATATCTCAGTGTACCAGGCTATTTCATTGGAGTAGCTATGCGTACCAGACTATTTCACTTGAGTAGCAATATACCATGTTGTTATCTAGAGTCACATCTGTAACACATCATACCCTATCATAAGGGAATTCCTTCTAGACCACACTAATATTGTCCTTGAAGTATACAGACTTCACTCTCGACAGAGGCTTGGTTAACATGTCTGCTATCTGCTCATCTGTAGCGACATATTGGAGCTTCATTGCTCCCTTCTGCACCATATCTCAGATATAATGGTACCTGATATCAATATGCTTCGAATTGTCATGAAACGCCAAGTTCTCTGTCAAATTCACACAACTCTGGTTGTCACACCAGATACAAGTTACCTCTAACTCGAGATCAAACAATCCTGTAAGAAGCTTCTGAAGCCGCACTGCTTCGCTTTTAGCTAAACATGTTGCTATGTAATCTGCCTCGGTCATACTGAGCGCCATACTAGTATGTTTCTTGTTGAACCATGAGATCATAGTTGATCCCATATGGAAGCAACATCCATATGTACTCTTTCGGTCTGCAACACTTTCAAGTACCTCATCACATGTTTTGTTGCAATCAAGTGAACACGTCTCAGCTCAACCATATGCTGACTCAATGTGTTCACTGCAAAACATATATCTGGTCTTATGTTCATTAAGTACACCAATGAACCAATCATTTTTCTATATAGGGTGGCATCCATTGTCTCTGAAGATGTATCACTCAATGACTTCAGATTTGTCACCATCGGTGTAGGCATGGCTTTACAATTCATCATTCTGAATCTCTTCAGAATCTCTACAACATATTTTCCTTGGTTAAGGAAAATCTCACTCGGTCTCTGCCATACCTCTAGACCTAAGAAATAGTGCATCATACCTAGGTCTTTCATCTCGAACTCTGCAACAAGCTTCCTCTCGCACTCAACGATGAGCTTCTCCTTCCCTATTAGAAACAAGTCATCCACGTATAATAGTAATATCACTAGTCCACCATCCAAAACCTTGTAGTAAAGGTTGGAATCTTCTTTACTCTTGCTAAAGCCCAAGCTCATCAAGAAACTGTTTGATTTGGCATGTCATGCCCTGGGTGCCTGCTTAGGCCCATACAAAGCTTTCTTCAATCTACAAACATGAGACTCCTTCTCATGTATATTGTGGTTGATCTATGTATACTTATTTTGACTATTGGAGCAAGTGTCTCATCCTAATCTTATCCCTCTTGTTGGGAGAATCCTCTGGCCACAAATCAGGCTTCGTACATCTCTATGTTTCCATCAACAATGTGTTTGATCTTGTATATTAATTTGGAAGTCACCATTGACTTCCCTTCTGGTCTTAAGGAAAAAATCCATATCCCAGTCCTTTTGAATGGCTTCCTCCTCTGTCACTGAAACAAGGGAATCTTCTTAGGAGGTATCATATCTCCTCGAATCCTCTGAAGCTTCGATCTAGCCTCTTTGACTCATGGCACCCATCTGTTAATCCTTGAAGACGTCTCTCTCTCCCCTCTGAATTTGAAGAGGAATACTTTCTGAATGAAAGTCTCTGAGTGACTGACTCCCTCTGAGATCATATTCACTCTGATTTTCCATGATCCCTATGAAGCTTGACTTCCTCTGAGTCTATATAATATTTGGACCCATCTGCTCCCTCCGTATATGATGATTCACCTATGAATGGTCCTGGGGAGGCTGCTTCTCCCTACTAGATTGTGAGGGTTGACTCCCTCTAAAATATAGCTCCTTCTGAGCTGGTACTTGGTGTGGGCGCTTGCCTCACCATTGGTGCAGCCATCTGCTCCTCATGATGTGGCTTATCAATGCTATATGTCTTTGCATCCTGCAAAGTGTCACAGGACCATGTTGGTCTCTTCCTGCTTACCACAATGATTATGGGTAGGCCCTTCTAGCTCTACTATCTCTTCCTGATGATATGAAGAGTGATCAACTGCACTAGAGGGATTTGTTCAGTAATATTTGGAGCCTTTTTCTCCTTACAATCAATCTCCATATGAGATACTTTGTATCTCACAAAAGTACCCTCCTTCATCCTCTTTTTCTTTGATACATGGATGTATGCGGTCAATTATACAACTTCTTATCTGGGTAGTCTGCTCCATGTCTCAAACTAGAGACATCTAATATGTTGCCTCATGCAATGGTCACTATAGCTTCCCTGAGAGTTATCACCCGTGACCTACCTGGAACAAGACCAACAAGGGAAAACAATAAACAAGAATAATACTCTTATAATAATAATAAAAACAATAACGAGAACAATCGTCATAGTAGCTCCTTCTCAAAGCTATCACTTGTGGCCTGCCTGGAACAAGAGCCAAAATAAAAAATACAATAATAAAAAATAGGAACAACACTCTTATAGTGTTGTGACCAATCATTCCTCTATGGTAACCTGCTTGGAACAAGAAAAACAAGAGCAAAAGTATTTCCAATATAATAGCATTTTCATAAGAACATATCTATGTTAACACGAATAAAAGACAATTTCATGGTAATCAACATATCATTACCAAAGTGACTTGTCTGGAAGAAAAACAAGAAGTATCTCCTAGAGGAGATGTTGTTGAAATGGACACTTAACACTAAGAGGGGGGGGGGCGGGTGAATCAATGTCACAAAACTTTGGACAATTTTCCACTTTTCATAAATTAACTGAACAACGTATATTTATTTCATTTTCTCAACCAATATATAAAAGAATAAATATTTTATTTATTTATTTAACTTGAATGAATACATAAAATCTTTGAATATCTTCATCTTCAAGCAACTATGAGATACCCAACTCTCTGTTACAAGACCCAGCTTGTAGTTCTCAGACCCAACTGAGAAATGAGGAATCCAATCCTCATAACAAGTCCCAGCTTGTTGATCTCAGATCCAAATGAGATGTGAGGAATCCAATCCTCATACAAGACCCAACTTGTAAGCAGACACCAACCTAATAGAATGAACCTTCATTCGATCCATTATATATAAATATATATACTTCAACAAATTCAACTTCCCTTCTTCTTACCATTCTTTCTTGTTTATATAGTCTTCCAACTGGTGCGAATTTGAATCATTGCATCTTTTGATATTGAACCATTGTACCTTTTCATTTAAATGATGATATTAAAATTTAAATAATATTGTTTTTCCTTTTATCCTTTATTCATAATGCTTATGATTTAACTCTCTTACTCATGACTGTNAATAGAATGAACCTTCATTCGATCCATTATATATAAATATATATACTTCAACAAATTCAACTTCCCTTCTTCTTACCATTCTTTCTTGTTTATATAGTCTTCCAACTGGTGCGAATTTGAATCATTGCATCTTTTGATATTGAGCCATTGTACCTTTTCATTTAAATGATGATATTAAAATTTAAATAATATTGTTTTTCCTTTTATCCTTTATTCATAATGCTTATGATTTAACTCTCTTACTCATGACTGTGTGTCGGTTCTTTTGTCTTCATGAGTTGATCACATACATGGATCGACTCATTATATCGTACTCATGCTTCTGTTGTGTCCTCAATTCGTCAACATATCATATTCGATCTTTCTCCTATTCTCTGTATTGTTATGGTGTTAATTCTCCGTCGAATTATAGAGATGGAATCTGGATGAGGCACTTCCTTCAAACCATTTTCATATGACCATAGGCATAGAACCATGAGCTTATTAATTTAAGTGTTGCCTATTCTTTTACCCTTATTTCTTTATTCCATACGACCGCAGGTGATGACCAGGTGCTAGGCCAAGCGAATGCTTGAACACTTATCAAAATCAACGATCACGTTTTAATGTCACAATGAGATGGACGGTTCTCATTTACTTCGGAACTTCATCCTTCGCGACTTCTAGCCTCTGTAATCTTTCAAATCTCCCGAAGCATATTTCGCCGAAGTAGATCGGACGAGCGATATTTTATTTGCATGATGAAAGGTTCTCATTCACATCAGAACTTCAGATATTCGTGGCTCCTGAACTCTGGAGTATCAATTCCTCTGAAGTGATTACCTGCTGAATAAGTCATAAAGTGACGATGACCTTCCAATATGCTTGATCATCGGTTGAGAATGCTCCCGAAGTAGATCAACGGTTAGCGTTACTTCGTGATTTACACTTACTCTATCTTTCCACTGTACTTGATCAATGATCGATAACGCTCCCGAATTAGATCAACGATTAGTGTTTACTTCAACCTTCAGCGCTTCGAGCAGTCACCGGTGTTAGAAACTGGTTTCCCCCGAAGTACATACTCCCGAAGTGATCTAACTTGGTGACGTCACCGCTGACTTAGCGCCGACCTAGTGGCTGCCATGTGTCACTTAGATTTGTGACTTACATGTACCTGAAATTCCAATTTCATCTTAACACTTGTTATCATATGATTGCGCCACATTTCCTTGCTAACATGGATCTCCTCATGTGGCACATGTTCTTCTCCTGGATCTAACGGTTGTCCTAACTCCCGAAATGTATCTTATATCGGACGACTCATGTTCTCTTCGGAACATTTGTGGCTTACACTATCCTTCCACTTTACTCGATCCAACGGTCGGTATATTATGCGAAGTGTTCCTTGGATCGGATGATTCATGTCCACTTCAGGACTTCAGCCTTCGGGTAATCTTACCCTTTCTGGGCTTCTTTTCTCCAGAGTAGTCAGTGTCGGGGTTGACTGTTATTCTACTCAGCTTTAATCCAATGGCTAAGATATCTTCTGAAGCTCCTGCTTCAGATCTGTCATTTGAGATCTAATTCTTTTTACTTCTCCTCGATACGACGGTCCTGATTTGTCCCAAAATATACATCAATGAACATGATTCTTTTCCTTCTTTACACAAGTTTCCTCTATGATCCAATGGTCGGGTTTGCATCTGAATTCTGGATGAATGGTTCTCGTTGCTTGATCTTTTATAAAGGTTTCCCTTGTTCAGTAAGATTTTCTCTTGTGGGATTTCTGCAGCGCTATCTCTCTTGAGCTTTGATCATAGGATCATTGTTTATCCTATCGTGATCAACAATAATCATGAAATGCTTCAACCTTAAGGTGATTTTCTTCTGTTGATCTTTAGTATACTTTCCCTCTTGAGATTAACCTTGTTGCTCTGCTACATTCTCTTTCCATCATTGACACTTCATTACACAAGGACAAACCTTATTGGCCATCCTGACACTAATGCCAACTGTATAACTGTTCATGAATGATTCATGTTGCCATCATAACAACTTATCGTGACTGTTAACATCAATCACAACATATCAATGACAATATCTCCAACAATCTCCCCCTTTGTCATTGAGGGTAACACACTAACTTCATACACAAACTCCCCCTCTGATGATGATTCTCTCTTTTGAAGTTACTCTCCCCCCTTGACATCAATGGCAAAGGGTTGTTCCCCTTATGATCAACCTCTGTCTGTCTACATGTTGCTAACCAAAATATGAAATTGGGTAACTCCCCCTGCAATCATGCTCTACCTGCCATAACTGAATGACTCCCCCTGTCAATATGCTCTCTCTGCCTCTGACTACTCTCCTCCTTTGTTTCTGAAAGGGAAACTCTTCCTGACAAGATCTCTTCCCCTGTCAATTTACTAACTGTTTATCTCAATCCATTGGTATATTTGTGTTCAAATAAGTAGTCTTCTTGATAGCAACTTGTAGTGATACCCACTAGTAGTGATCAAGTCTTTCAAAACTTATTCTAATTACTTTCTTATTTGATAACCAAAATACTCCTCCTGAGTTTTTACTGACTTTCCTTTGTCAAATAGAACAAGAGTATGAATCTTACTGATCTTTTAGATCTGCTTCTTATTCTTCTTTGATATTTCACAGAAATATCAATTGAGGATATTGATTTAATACCAATTTTGTTATCAATTGATCTTTGTTGAAAGATACTCCTTGAACTTCTCTGCTACCTTTATTTTTCTTTTTACCACTAATCTTTAGATAGTTAACACTTTCCATATGTTATTTAAAAACTCTTGGCATAATCCTTTGATTTTCTAGAAACCAATTTAAACTTCTTTTTGTATTTTCTTTCTTTGGCTAACAAATTATGACATCATCAGAATTTGATATTGTCCCATATTCTTCTATAGGCACTTCCTTTTCTTGAGCTTGATTTATTTCATATTGAATTTCACATTCTTTATTAGGACCTTCACCCACCATGTTCTTATTATTAATTTCTTCATTTTCAGGTGTAATATCATCTTTTTGGGATTGACTATTTCTAACTTCAACATGTGACATAATTCTTCCCTTTTGGATGATTGCATCCTATGGGCTTCTTCATTTTTCTTGGATTCTTCAATTTTAGTTTTTAGATTGTTAACCAATCCTTGTGTTTCTTTTAGTACTTCTTTTCTTTTACTGTCATGTGTCTTTAATTCTTCCATCTCTTCTATTAGATTAGTAACTTAGATTTTCAATCTTTTGATCTCTTCTTCTTTTTTTTCTAACTGAATCTTTTGCTCATGATCTTCATGGTTAGATTGATCTAAATTTTGAAGTAGAAGCATATCTTTCTATTGAAGTTTCTCCAACTCTTCTCGAGTGCACATAGTTGTGTACTCAAGATTGTCAAAAGCCTCCACAGGAACTTTAATATGCATATAATTTCCTGGTGCCAAATGAATCTCTCCTATTGAAACGACAACATCAGTTTTAAGATTAGATAATTTTTCTTTAGTGATTACTGAGGTATGCCTCAATTCCTTGATGAGGTTTCCTTCCTCATTGTTGACTGAGGTTTGCATCAAATACTGCATTTCATTTTGATTAGAAATCTCTTTTTCTATATTATGTTCTTCAATCTGATTGCAATTTTCCTTTTCTTTATCTTGTTCCTTATCTTGATAAGAATTCTCTTCTTCCGAGTTTTGTTCTTTATTCTGACAGGAATCCTCTTTATTTGAGTCTTGTTCCTCACTTTGATAGGATTTCTCTTCTTCTTATGTTTCATTCTGATAAATTTTTTCTAGATGGAGCCATAATTCTTTAGCAGATTTGTATTGCCTCATCTTTTCTTTGACTTGGTCTTACAATCCATCCTGGATTGCTTTTAAGGCTACTGAATTGTTTCTCCTTGCTTCCTTTGCATTTTTGGTTTGTCTCTTTTAAGTATTTAAGTTCCAGGACTTACTTACTACTGAATCCCAAACTCCAAATACTCTTGACTTCAAATATCTTTTCATATTTTCCCTCCATGATGAATAATTTGTTCCATCAAACAAGGGAGCTTCATTTGAGAAGATAGCAATTTGTCCACCCATTTCTTCTGAATCTACCTTATAGTGTTTAAATTTTGCTGAAGTCACTCTCTCTGATACCAATTGTTGAAATGGACACTTAACACTGAGAAGGGGGGGTGAATCAGTGTCACAAAACTTTGGACAATTTTCCACTTTTCATAAATTAACTGAACAACATATATTTATTTCATTTTCTCAACCAATATATAATAGAATAAATATTTTATTTATTTATTTAACTTGAATGAATACATAAGATCAATTTTTGAATATGTTCATCTTCAAGCAACTATGAGAGACTCAACTCTCTGTTACAAGACCCATCTTGTAGTTCTCATATCCAACTGAGAAATGAGGAATCCAACCCTCATAACAAGTCCCAGCTTGTCGATCTTAGATCCAACTGAGATGTGAGGAATCCAATCCTCATACAAAACCCAACTTGTAAACAAGCACCAACCTGATAAAATGAACCTTCATTCAATCCATTATATATAAATATATATACTTCAACAAATTCAACTTCCCTTCTTCTTACCGTTCTTTCTTGTTCATATAGTCTTCCAACTGGTTTGAATTTGAATCATTGCATCTTTTGATATTGAACCATTGTACCTTTTCATTTAAATGATAATATTAAACTTTAAATAATATCATTTTTCCTTTTATCCTTTATTCATAATTCTTATGATTTAACTCTCTTAATCATGACCGTGTGTCGGTTCTTTTGTATTCATGAGTTGATCACAGACATGGATCGACTCATTGTATTGTATTCATGCTTCTGTTGTGTCCTCAATTCATCAACATATCATATTCGATCTTTCTCCTATTCTCTGCATTGTTGTGGTGTTAATTCTCTGTCGAATTACAGAGATGAAATATGTATGAGACACTTCCTTCAAACCATTTTCATATGACCATAGGCGCAGAACCACGGGCTTATTAATTTAAGTGTTGCCTCTTCTTTTACCCTTATTTCTTTATTCCATACGACCGTAGGTGATGACCAGGCGCTAGGCCAAGTGAGTGCTTGATCACTTATCAAAATCATCAATCACGTTTTAATGTCATGATGAGATGGCTGATTCTCATTTACTTCGGAACTTTGTCCTTCGCGACTTCCAGCCTCAGTAATCTTTCAAATCTCTCTTGAAGATTTCACCGAAGTAGATTAGACGGTCGATATTTTATTTGCACGATGAACGATTCTTGTTCACTTCGGAACTTCGGCTATTCGTGGCTCCTGAATTCTAGAGTAGCAATTACTCCGAAGTGATTACCTACCGAATAAGTCATAAAGCAATGGTGACCACTTGCTCTCGGTTAACACCTTCACTTACGCTATCCTTCCATTATGCTTGATCATCGATTGAGAATGCTCCTTAAGTAGATCAACGGTTAGTGTTACTTCGTGATTTACACTTACTCTATCTTTCCACTGTACTTGATCAACGGTCGAGAAAAATCCCGAATTAGATCAACGGTTAGCGTTAACTTCAGCCTTCGACTCTTCGGGCAGTCACTGGTGTTAGAAACTGGTTTCCCCCAAAGTACATACTCCCAAAGTGACGTAACTTGTTGACGTCATTGTTGCCTTGGAACTGGACGAGTGGCTACCACGTGTCACTTAGATTCGTGACTTACACGTACTTGAAATGCCAATTTCATCTTGACACTTATCATCATCTGATTGTGCCACGTGTCCTTGCTGACGTGGATTTCCTCATGTGGCACATGTTCTTCTCCTAGATCTAATGGCTGTCCTAACTCCCGAAATGTAACTCAGATAGGATGAATCATGCCCTCTTTGGAACATTTGTGGCTTACACTGTCCTTCCACTTTACTTGATCCAACGATCAATATATTATGCAAAGTTTTCCTTGGATCAGACGATTCAT
Source organism: Picea sitchensis (assembly GCA_010110895.2). Classification (NCBI taxonomy): domain Eukaryota; kingdom Viridiplantae; phylum Streptophyta; class Pinopsida; order Pinales; family Pinaceae; genus Picea; species Picea sitchensis. Next base: position 122,195 of record SNQJ01S0005355.1, on the reverse strand, counting down.
GTCCACTTCGGGACTTCGGCCTTTGGGTAATCAGCGCCGAGGTTGACGTATGTTCTACTCCGCTTTAATTCAACAAATAAGATATCGTCTGAAGCTCTTGCTTCAGATCTGTCAGTTGAGATCTAATTCTTCCGACTTCCCCTTGATCTAACGGTCCTGATTTGTCCCAAAATCTATATCAACAGACATGATTCTTTTCGTTCATTACACAGATTTCCTCTATGATCCAAYGGTCGGGTTTKCATYTGAATTCTGGATGAACAACTCTCGTTGCTTGATATTTTATAAAGGTTTCCCTTGTTCAATAAGATTTTCTCTTGTGGGATTTCTGTAGCGCTATCTCTCTTGAGCTTTGATCATAGGATCATTGTTGATCCTATCATGATCAACAATAATCACAAATTGCTTCAGCCTTAAGGTGATTTTCTTCTCCTAATCTTTAGTATACTTTTCCTCCTGAGATTAACCTTGTTGCTCTGCTGCATTCTCTTTCCATCATTGACCCTTCATTACACATGGATAGACCTTATTGGCCATCCTGATGCTAATGCCAACTATATAATTGTTCATGACTGATTCATGTTTCCATCATAACAAATTATCATGATTGTTGACATCAATGACAACATATCAATGAAAATATGTCCAACAGACGTTAGTTCATCTTGCCAACAAGTACAATAAGCATTTATATCAATAGTATTCACATGCTACCAAGTATTCATTGTATCTAGCAGTAATATAACCTTTCAAGGATTGTTGTCACAACTATATTGTTTATGTGTAATGTAGCAATTATCAAACTTGATATGTGCAAATTGGAAACTTATCAATTTAATCAATCAAACCTGGAACCTAGAGTCTTATCTTCAAGAATGAGTGTTGTTTTTTTTCTTCCGAGTCTCCATCACTCAATATGACAAGTATTCTCTCCAACCTGTCCCCTGTACTAAGACAATATGATTTCTTGACATAAATCCGAGTTAGGGAATACAATGCAAGTAAACTCGAAAATCTCAACCTTAATCAATCTAATACTTTGACTAGAGTCAACTTATAACTTTAACTTTGACCAAAGGTTAGTATGATAATCATAATTTCGATAGATCAAAATACAACTAGATTTTCATAAGATCAAAAGAATGCCATAATAGCTAGAGGCATATCAAAACAATCAAACCTGGAGTGTGTTGTTCGTCTGAATGTGTTGGATCTAAGATCCCTTTGGATCTACAATTTTTGCTTGGAGAAAAGATCCCTTCTCCTGCAAATACCCTTAAGATAATGATACAATTTAAACACATACTAATACATACCTCCGGAAGGAGCAGAAAACAGTGGCACGCAACAACGAATCCTAAAACTTCAAGGTGCTCCAACTTGCAATATGAAGGTAGATGGAGATGCGCTAAGGTAAGGCGCACTAGGAAAAACAAAATTAGGCCCAACATTTCATCGAAAATTCATTGCTCCAGAGGAACTACAACTGGCATCGCAACTAGTGTTGCAACTAGCATGAAGCAACTAGCACTGCAACTGTAACTGTAACCGGTACTTCAACTGGCACTACAGACCTAGGGTTTTATGAGGAAACCCTAATTTTAATTTCATAATTTTTTAGATCTGATCCAGGGGAAAGGTGCACCCTACTTAGGAAGCCTTCTTGATGGGTTCAGTAAGTTCTCAGTGAGCTTGGAAATGAGGGAAACTGAGGATCTTCCTTCTAGTGGTTAGAATGTTACAAAGGAAACAAACTCTAAAACCATGTTAAAATTTTGTTATGCTCGTTTAACCATAGACAATGTCACATCATTTTCACCCGATCATAGGAATTCACTATGCCACCCCTGAGCACACTAACCTTTTCTTAGATAGAGTGATTCCAACAAGTCCACACTAGAACCAATAGATAAACCCTAACCAAAAAACACCATTGTTGCAGCAACAACACAATACCAAGAGAACGTACCTATACTAATAGAAGCGTACCTTTACCAAGAGAAGCACACAAGAGAGATACCAGAAATACTGAGATTACACCACGACAACTGATGCACCACCCTCTCTAGACTTGTGCCACCTTCTGTTGCAATTACAACTGCTGCAACTACTGCTCCTCAGACTTGCGCCCTCCTTCTACTGAGTGAGTGTGTATCAAATTGAGCTAAGGAGTCACCTTATTTATACTTGCTCTTATAATGAAATTTTCCCACAGGGCCGACGTATCTTTTCTGGAAAATATAATTTACTTTGACTTTTTTTGGCAGGGCTGACTTCTCTTTCTAGAGTTTTCTATTTCTTTATTATTATTCTCCTTGGGCCAACTTCTCTTCTATGGTTTTTACACATCTGTTTAATGGTTCTCTTACTTCCGAAATATTCTATTCTAAGTACAAAGGTTACACTTGGAGTTTAATACCTCTCACAGCTACCAAAACATCAACACCAAAGGTACATAAATCTCTCGTGATTTTGACTACCTAAAAATGTCATTTAGGCCCTCAAAATTGCTTCGCAAGTTGATGACATTTGACTACTTTAAATTTTCATGGAAATTGATTGTTTTCCTACTATAATAGACCCACAATTCAAACCTAGGACCTGTTGGAACACCTTTGCGCCCCTTTTTCCATTGGGAGAATCAATTATCCTATATCTAGACTTCCCCAAAGCCCATGATCCGCAACCAATCACAATTTTTCTCATGGAATTTCTCTGTGGACATGTCAACTTACATAATATTATGTTTTGTTTTTGACCTATTAATAACAAGCATTTGCGGCCTTTTACCTTCGTGGGACGGTCGAATTAACACACTATAGGATTTTCCCGTAGCCCGCAAGCTTGACATACTCTTCTTTGCGGATTATTCTTTGCGCGATGTCAAATTACCTTCCACCAAGATCTTCCCGCGACCTAGAAGTCAGAAACCTACATGGCCTTTCCTTCATGGACATTTCTCTGTGGTTGTCAAAACACAGACCTAATGTTTTCCTGCGAGCCACAACTCACAAATTTGTGCGGCATTTCCTTTGTGGACATTTCCCACAATTCTCAAAACACAAAATTAAGGTTTACCTACAAGTCACAACCCGCAAACCTGTGCGTTCTTTCCTTCGTGAACATTTCCCACAACTATCAAAACATGAACTTAAGGTTTGCCTGCGAGCTACACCCTGCAAACCTTCTCCCGCCCGTGGACTTGGATATTTTACTCACTCCAAAAGTAATATTGGTCGTCGATTCCAAATGTTGGAATGATCTAGGCCATCGATTTCCTTAATTCTTCAATTGCCATTAAAACATGAAAATCGACCTCCCGTGCTCAAAATTAACTTTGCGACCTGCAGATTTACACGACGAATACCCTCTTTGACTGTTCTAAGGCAATTTTAACTTGGATCGTCTCACAAATTTTGGGGATTTCACTATATTTCCACTATTTTCCTCAAATTCGTCACAATGAAACTCTGCAACAATGAATTTCTACTGAAATCATACTGGATCTTGTCCCATACAAGCTCAGTGTTGAACCTTGAGCTCTGATGCCAATCTGTAATGTCCCCTAGCTTAACTGAGGAACATTACTATGCAAAATTACTCATAAAATAAAAATTTATTTGCTAACTAAATTCATGTAGCTCATGAGCTATGAATTATACACAAATTTAACAAGTTTTTGATACCAAATAATTAAATGCATCTACAAAATTATAAATGAACATGAATGCAACTAGTATCTCAATACAACAACATATAATTCATTCCCATTGACAGAGTAAAAATGCACAACAATTAAACTCATCAATTAATTAAAAACACAAATAAACACTTATCTTTTTAAAATAGTTGTGCAACGAGTTGCTTGGGATGGACGTTCCACCCAACCATACACTTGTTTTTCCATATCTCAACATCAATTCACCCCGGAGTTGGGGCTAGGAATCCACAATAAAATGGTGTATGATGCAGGAGCATCGTCAGCAAGCACACGTGGCAGAACAACTCAGCGACTGAGGACCAATTTGGAATCTCGAACGCTCGTCGTTACTGTAATCTTTCGAAGCTGATAGAAAACAAAAGAGGACAGATCACATGCGTGGAAAAAATGAGCACATGACCTGAGAGATTAACCCTAGTCTCGATGTAACCGTAATTAGATAGCAGCTAGTTGTTTTCTTTTGTATAAAGAGAGATTTTGTACACCCAAAAGAGGGGTTACGAGAATTATGAGCAAGTAGGAATTCGTGAACAATAGTTGTTGCTTTGATTTTAGCTGTAACCATTTTCTTGATTTTGAATGAAGATAATAGAGGGAAATTGATCCAATGTATGGTGTGAATATTGTCTACAATTTCCCTGTTGTTATCGTTAATCTTTTCAAGAATGAATGAATCTTTTTACGAGTGCATGTAGCTTTGAAATGCTTGTATAAATCTTAAAAATCGCTTTTCCTCGTGAGTCGGTGTAAGGTGTGCACACAGTCAGCAAGGAGTGCGTTGACAGAGTCTGTTTCGACTTGTAAAGATCAGGACAAATAACGCAAGACTTTCTTTGCAAGAAGTGTAAAGCAGCCGCAAGGAGTGCACAGTCGTTGCAAGAACTCGAATCTTGTGGAAATATCTGTAGCAAAGAGTGCACGAACCTGGAATTCGATGAAGAGTCGAAGCAAATCCATAAAGAAGTTGAAGGATGAGAGTAGAGGAACTCCAGGAGAGTGGGAAAGAATTATTTTCAAGAATCTTTGGATATGAGTTTGACGAATTTCCCGGAAAAGAAAGAAGTTCTTGGGAGATCGAAATATTTGGAGAGATCAAGCTCAGGAGGGGTAGCACTTTCCAAGAAGCGTGAACGAGATCCAAGAAATGGACTCGCAGGAAGGATAAAGGTCGAAGTCTTTAAATCCTTTTAAAAATATTCTAAGTCTGAAGAAAGATTTAGCTTAGAGGGAAGATCTGGACCATCTGATCAACGCCCAAACAATGAGGAGCAAGTAAAGAGGAGGCAAGATCTCAACTATTCGATCTGAGCGCAAATGGATCATAGTCGTCTAATCAAGGTAAAGTGCACTAACATTAAAGCTTTGAACGTACACAGGAGGAACAAGGTCACGAAATTACTAAATCATCGGAACTGTCCACCAACACAGGACACGTGGCAAGAGATCAACCTTTCGTTGACTCACAGGGTGGAAAGGTCAAAGAACAGAGTTGTGAGAATTCGCGAAACGCGAAATCGTGAGAAGATCACAGGCGTTGATCATTCCGAAATCATTGAGATCATCCATCATTAAGGAGGACACGTGGTGGAAGCTCAACATTTCACTGACTCATGACTCAAAGAATTCAAAGGTCGAGGCACAAGAACTCGCGAATCGCGAAAAGATCACAGTCATTGATCAAAGGAGGGATTTGGAATTTAGATCTGGTTTTTTCGGGACTTCGCAACTCGGGAAATCAGAGGTAAGATTTTTGGGAACTTGCAAAACCTGAAATCGTGAAAATTTGATCTGAGTCATCGGCTCGAGAAGAGATCTGGACCATTTAGCGTCTAGGGAGACGACTCGTGAAGTGTGAACTCACGAGACACGAAATCGCAAAACGCGAAATCGTGACGTGCTCGAAAGATTGGCCCACGGTCATAGCGAAGGGTCACATCGATGAAGGAGAATAGAGGGGCTAGCATGAGCTAGGCTCTTGTCGAGATTTCAGAATTCAAGAGAGTCAGAGTGACTCACATGTAAAGACCCGATATGCGAAGTCCCAATGTGCCTTTTGATTAGGCAATTGGTCACAGCCTTGGCCACATAAAGGGGGGGGCTTAACCAGGGGAGCTAGCACCTAAATACGCTGAAGCTTAAAGGCATTAAGGAGAAGGCCGTGGGTTCCATATGACCTACACTTTAAGGGAAAAAGGGCCTGTTAAGTGGAATTGAGGTTCTTGAGGGCCCGAAGAGTCAAATAGACTCAGTTTCTTAATCGATCCTAGACCGGGAGGTCGTGCATCCCTTAGGATAGAAGGGGGGTCTGCATCCATGTCTCTCACTATCCACTGATATCTTAGATATCCCACAACCCACTAGCATTCTCCTACAACTATCCTGATTTTCACCAGCTCTCTTCCTCTTGGCCTGCCCAACCCAAGGAAAGTGTCCCTTCATTGCTCTCAGTCCATCAGGCTGAACCATTTCTTTATTAGGGTCTCTCTGGCACGGGTAACCAGGAATCTCGCTACTAAGAACTCAAGGGAACTCACCACTAAGAAAACTACCAGAAAAAACAACAACAATCACTTCTTGTTACAGTGCAACTCACATAGGAGTTCACTCCTCAGGCCTTACAACCTGGTTCTTATACAAGCCTGACAACTTGTTTCTTCAATCTTTAGCTCCAAATACGCTCTAGAATTCGCCCAACCTTCTTGCTCTAGCTCTATTTCTCTTCTTGTAGTATACCTAGGAGGGTAATATGAGAGGTACCCAAGACATTCACCAAGATATTGAACACAAGAATGTAGACAAAAACCTTAAGGTAGGGTAACACCATATATTAATCCTTATGGAAGGATAAAACTCCTCAAGCAATACTTGCTTGTACATCAACAATATTCTTTACCATGCTTCAATACATTTCTTACACTTCATTATATAACATTATTTATCTCCTATGAACATTTTAGAGAAGAAATATTCTAGAAGGCCTATTTATTATATCTAACTACCATAATGGTCCTTATTTAATACTATGGTGGACCTAGTCCACCTTACATTAAATGGCCTCCACTAATAATACATAACCACCTTCCCCTTGAGTACCTCCCATATTACCCCCCTAGGTATACTACATTTCTTCCCTACTCTCTACTTGTTGTTCATGCAAAAACATGCAAGTAAAAAATGCATGTTCTCCCCATATGAATTTCCTCTATTTTACAAAGCCATTTGACAACTCACTCTACCCAATGTTGATTGTACTTCAGCCCCATCCTCCCCAATAACTATGGGATGTGACTTTCTACATCCACCCTCTTATAGGTATTCAATCATTGGGCTCTTCTACACTCAAGGGAGAATCATATGGTTTCCCCCAATCATAACAAAATTCATAAATTTGGGTTTTGAATTAATACCCATAAATAATCCCCCCTTTGGACTCATTCCCCATCTTTGTCCATGTACCCCAACAATTGGTATCACATCTTATTTATTTAAAAACATAAATACAATTCACATATTACATCACTTGGCCATAGCCACATTTCATTATATCTACATTAAGCATTAACTAAAATGGGGATTATAGCGGGGATGTTACAACCTCCCATTTCCATTTTGGTAATGGCAATGTCTATAGCAAACTGAATGGATGTCTATATTCAGTTTTTACACTCTAACATTCGACACATTTGGTTATATAGTCGACAATATCATTTTTTATTATTGGCCAAAACTATTGATTCCTTACTGCTACAATTGTCATTTAGTACCCAAGATGTTAGGCATATGGAACATTATGCATCTCATGCAATACAAGTTTCCTTAAGTCACAAGAATCTGGAGCATAAACTCTATTCTTATGCATACGAATTCCATCATCTTCTATCTTATAATGTTCATATTATTATTGTAATTTTTCCTAATGCAATCCTTTCTTTACCTGAAGATAATGCTCATATGAGATAACAACTTCAAGAATTCTATTTTTCAAGTATGATTTGAACGTGATAATTTTTGTAGCATGCATTGCATGTATTTTTCTATTGAGTACATTGGTAACTTTGTTTTCTTTCCCTTTAATATGTTTGATGTCAAAATCAAATTCACGACGAAATTCTAGCCATCTTGTTCGTTTAGCATTCAAATTTTGTTGTTCAAATAAATATTTGAGACCATTATGGTCTGTTCTTAACTCAAAGTTTCTTCCCATCAAATAATGTCTCCGCATATTGAATAAATGCAATATGACAACAGGCTCTAAATCACATGTGCCACAATTCGTCTCGCGTTCCTCAAGTTTTATGGACTTATAATAAATTGCATGCCCAATATGAGGGATAATTCCACCAATTCGATCTTTACAAGCATCAATTCATACCACAATATCTTCATTTGGATCAACAATTTTGAGAATTGGTGCACTAGTGAGCAATTTATTCAACAAATATAAACTTTCCTCACACTTTGGTGTCCATTTAGATTTAATTCCTTTCTTCTGTAAAGATGTGATGGGATGTACAATCTTGGGAAATCCTTCTACAAACCTTTTATAATATCAAGTAAGTCCCATGAACGACCTCACATTTGAAATATTCTTTGGTATAGGCAATCCCATCATTGCTTTAATTTTCTTTGGATCCGTAACTATTCCTTCCTAAGAAATAATATGCCTCAAATAATGAATTTGCCTTTGGTAGAAGGAGCACTTGTTCAATTTAGCATATAGATGGCATTCTCTTAGCACTTTCATGACTAACCTCAAGTGATATTCATTCTCTTCCTTTGACTTTGAGTAAATGATAATATCATCAAGAAAGACAATAACAAATATATCAAAATAATGTCTAAAAATTCCATTCATCAAGGACATAAAAGTAAATGATGCATCTGTCAAACCAAATGGCACCACTACAAATTCATAGTGTCATTTTGGTTTTGAAAGTTTTATTGTTGATATCTTCATCTTTTATTCTTACTTGATGGTAGCCATACCTCGAGTCTATCTTCAAAAAGATTTTTGATTCTCTCAATTGATCAATTAAATCATCCATTTTGGGTAGAGGGTATTTATTCCTCATAGTGACTTTGTTCAACTACCTAAAATCAATGCACACCCTCAAAGTTCCATCTTTCTTCTTTACAAAGAGCATCAGTGCTCGCCAAGGAGAGACATTTGGGCATATGCACCCATTCTTTAACAATTCCTCTAACTACATTTGAAACTCCCTCAACTTTGGTGTATTCATTCTATACATAGTCTTAGAGAATGGGGCAACTCTAGGAACTAAATTAATAAAGAAATCAATATCTCTTTTTGATAACAGTCCAAGTGTTTTTTAAAACACATATGTAGATTCTTGCAATACTAGAAAGCCCATAAGACTTGGGCCATTTCCTTTTCTTGGCTCTTCAACTGGGCTGCATACAACTGAAACCATTTTCTAAGGCATCTCTTCAATTGCGAAGTTGTAATTTACTTTAATATAGAAACAGGCCTTGGAATACCTTTCACTATCCTTTGATTTTTTTCTTCATAAAGACAAGTAAAAGTTTTGTTATGACAATCTACAACAACATGATGTGCATCTAATGAATCCATTCCAATGAGAACATCGTAAGAGACAAGTGGTAATATGTCCAAATCTACAAACGTATTGAGTTCATTCATATATAATGGACAACCTTTTACTATTTCATTGATTTTCCTTTTTGTTCCAATAGCCAACTTAACAAACCATGACTTAATATGTTTACTTCTCTTAAAATGAAATCTTCAACTAAATTGGGAGCAAAATAACTATGAAATTCTCCTGGATCAATTAAAATTGCAAAAAATTGCTTGGCAATCTCACCTTCAACTTCAATCATGTTCGATTGACAATTAGCTTGATGACTTTCCAAGGTTGCATAAATTCAAGGAAGGTTCATTGCCACATCATTAACCATAGCATATTCTTGAATGTTGTGCATAGTCCTCATTCTATCTAAATTTATGGGAAACATTTATGCATACGTTGTCCTTAAACCCCCATCATTTAACTGGTTGTCTTTCCCTTTTCCCCAAAGTCTTATCCATCTTTGATCCACTCTGAAGTGGTTGATTTTGCAGATTAGTATTATAACTACTTCTAAAGAAATGAGGTTTGAAACCCTTCTTCCTTTGATCTTGATTTTCTTTCTTCTCATCCTTCATCAACTTCTAAAAATAGGATCCAATTGGATATCGGTGGCCACCCACCTCTTCCATTGATTCATCATGGTTCTCCACATTGGTTGTTTTTGTTATGATTTTTGGGTCCTAAACTTCTAGGGTCGTTTTGAGGCCCTAAACGATGTTTTTTGGCCATGTAGGGGCCTTGGATTGGCGTGGAATTTCCAAGTCCTACTAATAATTGTACTTCTTGATTAGATCTTTCCAACGAGATACTAAACACCACAAATAGAGATTGTATGCAAAAGTTGCACCCCTGGGAAGTTGACGCATCAATTAACCACCTCAGGGCCCGCAAACCTTTTGGCACTTCACTTCCTAAGGTCAGGGGTTTGGACAGTTAGGGTTCTTTATTTATTTTAAAAGGAAATTCTTGTATCCCATTGTATTGTCTTTTTGCAAATGAGCATATCTGACTTCTCTTTCTCTTCAAAGATATCTACCACCATTCTAGCCAGTTTGTGCTCTACAATATTCTGTTATTTTATTCATTACTAGAAGTTGGGTTTCATTGTATTTTTGTGTTCTCTGCTATAGATTTTTTTATATCTCATTTCGTTCTCATATAATCTGGATCAAAATATGCTCTATTTTTGTTTTGATCATACAAATATTTGGCCTTATGGATTGTTTCTTCAAAATCCTTAGGTTCCTCAAATTGATTCCTATCCTTGTAGAATGAAGGTAAACCACTGAGAATATTTTGTATCTTTACATTATCATCTCAAATATATCCAACATACTTCAACATATCTAGAAACATTTTCCCATACTCCTCCATAGTCGGATTCCCCAATTTGGGCTTAAAAAACTATTGCATTTTCTTATCATAATAGTGCTCAGTAATATGTTTTTGCTAGAAATATTTCTTGAATTGTTTCCAAGAAATCTTCCTTTCATTGATTTTCTTTCCTTGCCTTAGCTGGTCCAACCAAATTGTATCCTTTTCATGTAGATTGTATATATCGATTCTATCTTCCAGGTTATATGAATAGTTATGCAATTGGAAACACTTCCTTGTCCTCAACAACCGGGCTTCAACATATTCTTCATTTTTTTCTCACCGTCAAAGGTAGGTGGATTAATATTCCTAAGCTCTCCTTGTAAATTGTCTTGTACATGTCTTCTTCTTTGGGGTTTGAATCGAGACACCTTTAGGCTGCTCATTTGTTCTTTAGAAGTATAAAAATCCTTCCCTGAATGAGATGCAGAGTAATGATACTTCTGAGCTCTAGTATCTCTTCTTGGATGTTTGAATATTCCATGAGACTTTGTTTTTTAGTGAGCTCTACCTTCTTCCACATTCTTTTCCATTATTTTTTTCCTTTGTAATTGATTCAAGCTTTGCACTAGCTAGGTGTTTAGTTGATTCTACGTATTCTAAGCTCTTAGCATCCTCTCATCATCAACTCCACAACTCTACACTTCCATATATAATATTCTCATGGTTTCTACTAGTTCAATGGTTTCTATATGCCCATTATACTATATTTCTTCATTTTCCACATTGATATTCATTTCTCTAACTTCTTCCCTATGGTCAAAAGGATCTTGTCCTTCCTCCATATTCCTTCTACAAGAGCTCAATCTTGAAATCTAGTTTCTAATTGTCCCTAGTGTAGCACTATATCTACAAAAGTGTTCATACAATTGTATTTGTTAGATACATTTCATTTCCAAATCTGTAATTAAAAATAAAAAAAAATTATACATTCTTGAAATTACCCACATAGGCCCTTTTCTTCTCCAATTATGTAAAATTTAGAAGTACTTCTCCAAAATCTAAATCTCTAGGTCTATTCTCTCCTGGAATAGCTTTCAATGGTTGTACTAATGCTCCATTTTGAGCTTTGAGCTAAAAGTTACAGCTCTATGAAGTTATCATTTTTGCTCAATTTCTACATTTTTTCTGCTAGTACAATCAGACTTAGAGACTAACTTCTTCCATATGTAGAATCAAATATAGAAAGAAATATAAAAAAAATTGTATCGAGCACTTATAATACTTCTTATATGGAACACACAACAATATTTAGCTCAATGATGTGATACTCTAGCCATTTTCGGCATGTCTAGATTGTTGAGGAAATCAAATGTTGAGTAAACTTGTTTTTGTTTTCCAGATTTAATGTCTTGGATTACTTTTCCTCCATTTATAGTTTCTAAAATTTCCAAAAAGTCTCTTGGAATAGTGAATTTGGTCTATTTCGTTAGTTTCACACCAATCTTCTTGGAATTGAACCAAATCCTCTACTATGTTTCTTCATGCTTGCTCGCATTCCTTACTATCCAAATTTTATAATTGATTGAGCTCTTGTCAATGAGTATTATCATGTTCTTTAAAAACTACTAATTTCCTTTTTTTGAATTTTAGAGCTAAATATGCAATACCCTCAACAACATTTTTATACTCCTTGTTACTACAGACTTACATCTAAAATTCCTCTTCAATCTAACTTTGCATGCTCATGTTATGGCCAAAATAAGAAATTGGCTCTATAAATTTTTAGCTAATTTTTTCTTTTGCTAATGTGGCATGACATGTGTCCCTCTAGAGCCTATGTGTGATCCTCTAGCACTGCAATATCACCCTTTGGTCCTGCCTTACCACTTTAGCTTGCACACACATTATATTTTGTCATGTCATCATGGCCCTTTACTTTTTATTTATCTTCTTATGCTTATATATATATATATATAACCCAGGGGAAACCCCCAAGCACTTCCCCTCATTTCGAGGATGGTACCCAGGGTAAACCCTAGAATTTTTAGGGAACAAGGCCAATAAAAAACAAGGCTCAAATACATTACAATAATATACCCATCAAGATCTCAACATGTCACTTGTGGGAATTGAACCTCGGTGGGGAGGATAACTATTATTCCTCCCAATTACCTGAATTAAATCCAATTGACAACACACACACACACACACACACACACACGGGATCCTTAGGACTTATTGTGCCTTTGGATTATCCATGCGACATACATCTCACAATTGATGTGAATGTGCACCCCCCCCCCCCCCCCCCCCCCCTTATCCACGAATCCCCATGATCTCTAATGGTAGTGTTTCGCCTCAACATGTGGCATCCATCCATCAATTGTAGAGGCCCAACATGTCGATCTTCAATGGGACCCTCACCCTTTGCAATTTGTAAACCACCGAAACATGTATCACTTCCACAAACTATGGTTTCCAAAACCACCCTTCGAGGCTCCGCAAATTTCTTACAATTATTCTCCAAAATACCATTTACTATCATTCTAGAGCTTTGAATGTTGGTTTCCAAAACCACCCATTAAGGCTCCACAAACCACTTACAAATTTTACAAAACCACTTTTCTCCAAAGCCACTCTTATTCTTATATTAGATTTTTTAACCATGGCTCATGGATTTCACTTGTTTACTCTGTCAAAGATGGCATGTTCCTCCACATCAACATATGGGGTCCGCTCTATAAGCCCGAATATGTAACTTTTTTTTAATTCCAACTTGATGCTTGGCCACGTCAATCATAACTCGATCAATTTCCATGCAACCCCCCACTGTTCATTCACCATTGGATGACCATATCCACTACAGATTCACCATTACCTACCTATTTTGACCTCCATTCAGTTCATTTCTCTCTAGATGGAAATTCGACATCATTGATAACAATTTCAAACTTATGTGATCACCAAAATTAGGCAATTTCACTGATTTTGTAGTTCACCCAAATTTTCCACATAATCAATCTTTGTATTTTATAAATTTCTTCAACAACCACTTCCATGCCCAATCCATATGTTTTGTCCAAAAACACCATTTTGGCATTTTGAATCCATATATTTTTCCATTATGGACTCTATACTCTTCTTCTTCATTATAATCTTGTCAAACATATAATCTACAAACTACATTTTCCCCGATTTTTCACAAAATCGACTCTGTATCACACAATTTCGCCCGGTCTCGCTTATTCAACCATTCAAATCCTATAATTTTTTTCTAACAATAATCCAACTAGACTTTTACAACCATTACTCCAACATTTGTAGACTTCATACACTTTTCTCAAAATTTTCTCATTAGCATTCTATTAAACACTTAAGATACAAACTATAATTTTCTTCATGCATAGTCTAATATCTGGCCCTTATAGCTCTAGCATTGTAACCAATGGATCTGATATCATTATGTAATGTACCTAGCCACCTTTGTACACCAATTGAGGTGACAAGGTACCCAAAAGCACTCTAATTATGACATACATGCATTCTAATGTGGAATTCAAAACAATTTTAAGCAACAATTAAATTTATGAAACTGTAATTAGGAATGCAAACCACCTAATGCAATTAATCTCACATACGATAAATTAAATTCATCTAAGTAGAAGCAAACCATAAAACAACATGTAAATTCACACACATGTAGAAGCAATAATAATTGTAAACTCATAAACAACCAAAGAATACTTATATTTCTGGAAATTCCACCACCAATTGGCTGCAACCATTCCACCCAACCTTAGGTTCTTTGTCACACATAAGCTCTCTATAACAAAGACCACCCTTGATTCAGGGTTGTGAATCCACAAGGTCAAAATCCTACTAGTTGGCTCTAATTTCTCTCACATAATCCAATTCCTAGAATTTTCAAGACAATTTACCAATACGACATTCCCAATCAACTAGCCCCTCTTCCCCCTTAGCTTGAATAACATTGGGAATGGGATCCCCTTCACTACTAAATAGTCCCTGAAGTTATTTCACTTCCCTCTAGTGCTCTAGCATAGGTTGTCTAGGGAATCTCTATTGCTAGGAACAAGGGAAGTTTCAACTGTAATTAATTTCCCATTTTATCTTAGCAAACACCCATAAAATCAATCATATTTTTCTCATAGTTTCATGGCAACAATTTCTAATGATTACATGATAACAATACTATGTTAGACTAAGCTCACAGAAGAAAACCCAAGGAATAATGAACTTGTATACCCAAATTCTTAGATTATATTTACATGCAAAGGTGATACCACATGCCTTTATTAGAAGTCCACTTATCTCTCTTTTAAGAAATCAATTACATGATTTATGAATAATTTAATAAACATAGAAAATTGTTAGGGAACTTAAGATAAATGGATGGATAGAAATAAAATTATAATATTTTCATTTGCCCCCCTAAGCCCCCTTTCTTTCCCCTCTCGTGGACTCATAGTCCATTTTTTTTCCTTCTTCATTTTCAACCTTTGTGTTATTTATATTAATTCAAATGTACATATTTACAAAGTCACATATGTCTAGCTTATAGCCATTTCATCATTACACATACATTCTTAATCTAGGGTCAAAATTGAAGTATTCCATTTATGACTAAGTCAAACTTAGGCACTAAAATGACTACAAAATGGTTACATTAATGAACATCATAAAGCAATATTGAAAGATCAAAAGCCCATTCAATGAATGAAGAATAATCCATTACTTCCTTTTAAAAGAGGCAGAGACCATTACGGACTAATAATAACAAGTGTTGCACAACAACTTAGTCCCTGCCACACAGGCTTGGAAATAAGAATAATAATCTTGCGAAAGAGATTTGGAAATAAGAATAATAATGACTTACAATTATAATAAAGCCAAATTACATATGCTATTATATTAGCAATAATAAAATATATAGAAATCATTTGAACCGCCACACAAGTTTGGAAATAAGAATAATATAATAAAACCAAATTACATATGTTATTATATTAGTAGTAATAATCAATTGGGTATAGCTTGGATGGTTGTGAGGAATGATTGTTATCCTCCCCACCTGGGTTCAATTCCCTTAAAAATGACATGAATAAATATATTGTTGTAATGGCTTCGACCCTATATGTAATGGAAAGTTTCCTTTGATTCAATTGAATGAATAATAATCCTACAAAAAAAACAAATTACATATGCTATTATATTATCTATAATAAAATATATAGAAATCATTATATTCAAAATAAATACAGAAACTTATAAATCATAATCATGTCAACTATACACAACACAAAAACTTATAAGCTATAGTCACACCAACTATACACAACACAAAAACTTATAAGCTATAGTCACACCAACTATACACAACAGAACATAACGAGTATTAATTATATCCTTATCATTACATTTAATAAGTTGTATTAGTTTCAGAATTGCATTTCTCCGCAATACTTAGGAAATGTGTATAAATACCAATATAATAAAATATGCAATAATTAGATGTAGATTTCCTTGTTCATATACTTGTCAACGTTCCCGGAAATGCCATATAATCATCCAAACAACTAGACACATGTTGATTAAATTGAATATAGATTCACTAACGGACATAAATTCTCAAATGGTTGAGCATTCATTGAACCCTTGTGGTCTTTTCTTTGCAGAGAAAAAAACAACAACAAAATATTCTTTATGTTCAACTCATTTCGCAACGAACCACTTTTCATAGTTTTG
The DNA here is from genome assembly GCA_010110895.2 of Picea sitchensis. NCBI lineage: Eukaryota > Viridiplantae > Streptophyta > Pinopsida > Pinales > Pinaceae > Picea > Picea sitchensis. The sequence goes on along the minus strand of SNQJ01S0005355.1, from coordinate 105,779 downwards.
CTTATCTTGTGTGTTGGAGAAAAATATTAGAAGACATTTTTTTGGATAAAACTGTTTGTAATGAGTCTTTTCCGTTTCGTAGAAAGATTCGGAGTTATCCGCAATAATGACTAAACAGACCCTTGGAGTGAGCAGCTTGGACAGTCTGTATGGGGTTGATTCCTTACCATACATCCTTATTACTGTGAAGGATGGATCGCGCGACCAAAGAAGGGCGAGGAAGTAAATCTCGTAAGCTCCAGTCCCAACGGTGAAAGGAAGGAGAAAGAGACCCTAACTCCATGCTATGAAAGGGTATGGTTCATAGAGAATAAAATCTAGTTGGATTTTTCGATGATGTGGTTTCGAAACGCTCAACACTTTGAAGTGTTGGATGTTTTGATCGCACACAGTTTTATCCAGAAAAAATTCTTTTAATATGAGCAATTGTGGAAACCTACATACTCAGAAGAAAAATATTCTTTATGTTCAACTATTCTCGCAAAGAACTACACTTCATATTTTCACTTATCTTGTGTGTTGGAAAGAAAAATATTTTGTTATGTTCAACTCCTCCCGCAAATAACCGCAATTCGTATTAAACTCGTTTTCACTTATCTTTGTGTTGGAAAGTTGGGGTACGTTGATAAATTCTTATAAACCAAACCTCCTTCTCTCAATAGAGTGTTCTTGAATTTATAGGATGTTCTTGCATTTATAGGATCCTATGATTGGAGCTAATAAAACTCTAATGGAGGGAGAGTTAACAGTTTATGAATCACAGTTCATAATATAAAAGACATACAATTGTTAATCTATATGACAACTATTTAGAATGTCACAATGTTGGTTTAGATCTCCACATGAAACAAGATCCCAACTGTTCTTGTTAAGGCTACCAAAAATTTTCATTTAATCCATCGACACCACGTGAAACAATATCTCAACCATTAAGCCTACCAAAATTTTTCCGTATTAATGTATTAAAGTAAGAATTAATTACAATACATTAAGGATGTCAATTATTTCCATTACTTATACTAAGTTTAGAAAGTAAGAGATTTTTAATAATAACAAAAGATAAAGAATGAAAAAACAAAATAACAATACACCGAGGACAACTCTACTTTGAGTAACATAATTTCTTCCAATTGTGTTTCTCTATTCAAACAAATTGACTTGAAATGTATGTCTGTGACACACAAGAATGTCCTTTTGTCTCGAGGTGTTTGTAGGCTGACATTGTTACACAAAACGAATAAGACAAGTGTTGCATGGCAGCGTAGTACCTGCCAGGTTGGAATGGGAATAAATGCACAGCTACGGTAGGACCGAGTACAGACACGTGGGAAGCAGGTTGAAGTACATGTGGTATCCATGCAAAGGATGACTTTGTGGCAGTGTGCCACTGGCCAACCACAAGAAATTTGGCTTGTAGATGACCCCCTAGGTTAATATGCGAATGATGTGTATAGTTCAAAAATGGTACTTAGGAAATTTCTGTCTAAATGACTTGCAATAAAGGTTCCTGGGAAAAAGAGAAGTATACACATTAAACATTCAAATATAATAGACACAATTTCCTAACATCCAACATAGTTGAAGGAATTTTTTTTTAGCATTTCCGAATTAGTTTTCTTTGAAATTTATCAAATATTAATAATGTCTTGAAACAAAGGTTCTTGGAAAAAAGGACCAGGAAACACACACATTAAACATTCAAATATAATAAACACAATTTCCTGACATCCAACATAGTTTAAGGAAAAAAAAATAGCATTCTCGATAAAAAAGTAATAATGTATGTTACATATTTCTGGAATCTGTTCCATATTTCTGGAAATTTAAATTACTTACTATGAAGCCGATGCGTTTTTGTTGATGACGTCGACGGTCGCTAGTATCGTGCCAACCGGTTTTTGCCCTTCCTCGAAGAGGTTGTCCATTCTCTGTTGGAACCATTCTTCAATGTAGCTTCTCATGGGGGCCACGCTGATTTCATCTTGGATTTCTATGTCAAAAAGATTGTTTTCTAATTTCCTTAGATCCATAGAAATACTATGCAGAGACTGTTCAATTTCTTCATTGTGTGCCGAATAGTCCAATAGCCAGTGCTCGAGTTCATCTACACGATATTCAAGGATGTCGTAAAACTTTTCTAAATACAACCCCTTTAAAATATCAAGTTGTTCATCGAAGGCTTCTTTGGTCATTGACAAGGATTTGAGGATTAAGTTTGGGTCTTGAACCTCGTTGGTATTTCCGGCTAAGTCTATTTGGGTCAGGTTTCTGAATAATTCTTCTTTTTCTGATATGGCTTGTTCACATGATTCAACAATGAGTTGTAGGTTCTTAACTTTCTTTTTCCAGCATGCTTTTAATTGTTTGATCCGCTTTGGGGAGCGGAGATCATCTTGTCTTCTTTTCAAATCCGAGCTATGGATGGCATGGTTGGCAAAAGGGGTCAACATATGTTCATAGAAATGTTGATCATTTTTTAAATTCCTCTGCAAATGTTTGTGCAAATCATTTGCCCTCTTTCGAAAGGAAGCTATATTTTGTGATGTTTCCCAGGCTTCAGTAACTAGCTGCATTCTTTTCTTTATGTTATTCTCTACAAGGGCTCTACATGATGCGAGGAGGCTGGAGGATCCTTTTAACTTGGTTGCGGGGGTAGCAGGCACGATTTTTTCTAAAGGACTGGTAAACTCTGGGGTAGCAATGAAAGCCTCCTCCAATTCCTTGACGCAGTCCTTCAGTCTGACATTCTCCGCTTCAATTCCTCCAATGGAATCATCAGGAGCATCACTGGTTATGCGGTGAAATAGGGAGATTTGGGACGACTGCATTTTCCTAAAGTTAATCTCTATACGAGATTTGCCTTTCTTATTTGTTACATCTCTCTTTTCAATGACTATATTTTTAGATTGGTTGTAAAAAACAATGCTCTGGAATACAAAGGATTTATCTTCGTAAAAAATGTTGGTCTCAGCTATTTCCATTGCGGAACTATGGTGCATCGCGTCTGCGGACGGGCCAACTTTGTGCATGTGCTCAATTTCAATGTCAAGTTGCATCTGCTCACTTTCAATTTCGGGTTCGTCTACCTGCCCTACAATGTTTTTTCTCTTCTTCGTCAGGGGAACTTTGTGAGAACTATCAATTTCATATCTGTACGGGAATGAACACCCAAGTTCTGTTTCTGTATGGGCATGAACACCAATGAGGACACCTACATTCTTCATGAAGGGGAGAACACCTAAGACAGATGGATACGCCACCAATCAGAAAGATGGACACTTTACACAGATGGACACTTCTAATCATGGACACTTAAGGTGAGTTTCTTATCTCCTCTTCCGTTTGAATATTTATGGGTTTCTTTCTTACTGGGGTGGGCTGTTGAAGCGATGCTCCATGATCTCATGCTCTTGGGAGAGTTGGAGGGGGACTGGACACTCTTCTCATTGGATACTTTTCCCTGTTGTCTGTAAAATTCAGTTGCGCTTTGCAATGTCTCTACGTCGCAATCGCCAGAAGCAGGAGTGTTTTCGTCACTGTCTCTGTCTTCATCCAGGCGTCTATGGATAAAAGAGATGCTAAATCCAATTGCTAGTAAATTTTCTCAAAAAATCCCATCAGAGTCGAACCCTTTTATCCTTTCAGCATATGTTAGGTTCAAGTTCTTGAAATGGCCTACGAATTCGTCAATCTTATTGATGTTTATGCACACGAAGTCCCTGACTTTCCAGGGCAGAGGAATGAACTGTTTTTTTTTCTTATCATGGAAAAAATGCAACCAGTTGTTATATTGCCTTGTTATTTCTGTAACAAACATCTTGTCTGTGATGTGGCATGGAAGGAAAGCAGGATTTTCCTTGGAGCCAAAGACCATTAGAACACTGTGATTTTCCTTTTGTTCAAGTGTCCCCTTCCTGTTCAAAAACTTGGTTGCCTGGCCAGACATCCAGGGAGCATCCTTCCCTAACAATAAATCTTTGACAACTGAGACAAAGTCATTAAAAACCTCATAAAATCAATGGGAGGCCTTGTGCCTCCTCAAAGCCTGGTACCAGAATGTTACTGGGTCAAATTCACAGTTTATTTTCTTATAAAGAGACAGTTTTGGAAACAAACAACAATGTACTATTGCGAAAATCAAGTAGGATGACATATACAATTTATTCGATTCTTTGAATCATGACAACTGGGAACATATTTCAATGGAAATTAGCTTCCCCCAATCGAAAATGAATTGTTCCTTGACTGTGAAGTACAAAATATAAATAACTATACGGGAAATGCGTGTCATGGATTTCTGTCCCGTTATTCTTGTAAATAGCCAAGCAATTTCCCGGAATGGATTTCTAAAGGAACTTACTTGCAACTTTGTGATATCTTCAGGAACTGTTGTCGGGTCTTCGAGGAACTCGGCTAATATTTCCAACCAGTTATCATGTTTTTCTAGAAAATTGTTGCAATCTTGTCCTCTGAAGGTCAATGTTGGCTCCGGCAATCTTAACATCTTGCGGAAGACCGGAGGTGACAAAGAAACATGAGAATGGTCGCGCAGTGGAATAATTCTTTGGCTTGAAATATATTTTTCGGTGCACCAAGAGACCACCTCTTTACAGTCAAAAACCTCAAGGATGCATCCTGCACGAGCGATTACAGAGGTCCAAATCACTTCTTTCTGGGCGGAATGGGATGAATAGTAAGAGTATGCCCTGGACCACTAGAAGTTCTGGTCCTGACATCCGAAGATATTCACTATATCTCCACAAAACTGTTGTCGACCTGCTGCCATAAGTTTACAAGAATGTTTGTTTTCTCCAGAGGATGTTTGAAATGAAGATTGGAAGGGATAATATAACGTTGCTCAAATCTTGGTCCAATGCGTGTGAATGGAAGATCTCCTCGAGACTTTCTCTCATTAATGACAATTTTGACGAATGTTGCATGATGCGTTGTTAACATTAAAGACTAGTAATTACACACATAGAAGTGTTAACATGGCGGATACGACAATGAGCAATTAAGCATTGAAGATTTCTTGAACAGGCCAACGTGACAACCCGTGTTTGAGATGAACAATCAGAAGGGAAAATATAACTATCCACAAATCTTGGTTTAATCCATATTAATGGGAGATCTCCTCGAGCATTTTGCTCATTAATGACAATGTTGACGGTTCCTGCATGGTGAGCTTTTAGCATGAATTACTTATTGCATATTAAGAAAGAAGTACGAAGGTTGCGGGGACGGGAAAGAGCAGTTAAGGAGTGTCTAATTATCGAAAGCGGCCGGGCGGGATTCAAAATAGGGTTACAAGGTACAACCATTAGAGGTGAGGGCACGAGGGTCATATTGTATGTCTCAGAAATTTTTGAGTGCAATACGCATAACACTGAAGAGGGCATGATAGGACAGTCCAGATGACAATTTGTATATCACGAAAGTCCGGGTAATGTTTGCAGGACACAGAACAATGGAGGTGCAAACGTGAGCCCGCCTATCTGGGAACTCGCAATCGAAAAAGTGGCTCAAGTATGGAATAGAGAAACGACTGGGCGGATTCATTTTCGCTAATATATTGAAACTTGTAATATATATCTCATTGCGTGGAAAAATCGTTTCTGCATGTCTCTAGGCAAAAAAGAGAAAATAAGAGAAGATAAATTAATTTAAATTCGAGGAGTCGAGCTTCAATTAAATTTCACTGTCTCATCGATGCTTTTTCTTTTTAATGGTGGTCTGTACAGTTGTTTCATGATGAAATATTAGCATTAAACCTTGGTCGCGCATAGTAAACAGTGATTAAGAATTAGAGATTTCGTGAACCCTCCAACCCGAGGAACCGTGAAAGAGATTCCATGAAATGGGCAAGTATGGAAAGCCATCAGAGGGGCTTCAGAATTAGGGTGACAATGGTTCCCCATGAGACATGAATTCCCGAGGGTCAAATTGTATGTCTTAGAACTTGAATGCAAAATGTGTACCACTGAAGAGGGGATGATATGAGAGTCCGACGGTCAATTTGTAAATGGCAGACTCTTTTGCTCATTAATGACATGTTTAAGGTTCATGCAAAAGGAAGTGCCAGCATTAAAGCTTTCCAATTGGATTTCCAAGAAGAAGTAGGAAGGTAGCGAGGACAAGGAACAACAAGTAAAGAATGGATAATTATCGAAAGCGGTTGGCGATGCATTGAAATAGGGCTACTAGATACAACCAGAAGAGGTGAGGGCCCGAGGGTCAAATTGTATCTCTCGGGAGTGTTGACCACAGAACGTGAAACACAGAAGAGGGCATGATGCATTCCTGCGGAAAAATGTATGTCGCGGAACTCCGGGTACTGTTTGCTAGTTGTGGAACATTGGAAACACAATCCTGAGCCCGCCAGTCCAGGAACCCGCAATCGAAAAAGTGTCTAAGTATGAAACAGGGAAACGGTAGGGTGGACTCGATACATAGTAAATGTACAATGTCATAGAGATACAACCAACTTGGGGCTAAGTATTGAAAGGAACGGTGAATGGTTGGGCTCGTGACGGGGCATTCCAACGGACAAATTGTATATCGCAGAACTTTGGGCACTGTTTGCAAGTCGCAGAAGATTCGAAACACAATTTTGAGGCCGTCAATCCGGGAATCCGCAATCGAAAAAATGCCCAAGTATGGAATAAGGAAATGCTGGCCCAGACTTGTTTTCGCTAATATATTGAAATTTGTAATATCTTTGCCATTACCCGACAAGATTTTCTTTGCATGTTTCTGGACAAGTTTTGTAGGGATGGATAGTCCTCAAGATTTTTTCTTATTAATGATGATCTTTACGGTTGTTGCATGATGGAATTTTAGTATTAAACCTTTGGTGTTGCATATTTGGAAATAAGTACGAGGATGGCCAGAACAAGAAACAGTGACTAGGAATTGGAGATTTCATGAACCCGCCAACACGAGGATCCAAGATAGGATGACAAGGTCTCCCTAGAAGACGTGAGGCCTCGATGATCAAATTGTATCTCTTAGAACATTTGAATGCATAATCTGTAACACAGAAGAGGGGACAATGTTAGAATCCGGTAGTCAATTTGTATATGGTGGAGGATTGGGTTCCAATTGTTTTGTACTAGTGTGTTCAATTGTCACTAGTAAGACCATAATTAATGTATATTAGGAAGGACGCGAAGTTAGTGGGGATGGAAGGCAGCGACAGATACTTTGAGACATTTGTGAACCCTGGTAGACTGAATCTTGTGAGTTCGAGGAGTCTGAGGTGGAATTGTAGATCACGAAAGTTTTGAGTGTAAGATGTGTATCACAGAACAAGAAGAAATAGAGTTTGAAAGTGCCAACCCGACAACCACGGCCATAAATTTGGCTAAGTATGGAAAGGAACAACGGTCCGTCAGATTCTTCATGTGAGGATATAGATGGAGATGAGGATATGTCAGCTCTCCAACCCTGGAACCCGCGATCATAGAAAGGAGACTAAGTATATAACCAGAAAGCAATAATAGACGAGAAGAAGAAACGGGGAAAAGGGCTAAGTATATCACAGAAGAAAATCTAATGTTTGTTTATTAATGCCAATCTTTTCGAACCCCTGGTGAGTTCTCACTTGTAAAAGCATAAATTGCAGATCACGAAATTTCTTTGGCTGTAAGATGTATATGAAGGAACAGGGAACATAAGTGTTGGATATCGCAAAGCCGGGACCCGGTGGCCAAATAATTGGCTAAGTATTGGCCAAGAGAAAGTTTTTATATTTATTCCAATAGTATTCATATTAATATATATTAATAGACTGTTTCTGGTTCAAATGTAAATCATCTTCCAATTTGCAGGATGTTGTTCGGTTCACAAATTTTGTTGAAATCACAGAAGTTTTGAGTACAAGATGCATATCACAGAACAAGAAGCAGCAGAGTTCGAAAGCGCCAACCCGGCAACTGCGGCCATAAAATTGGCTAAGTATGGAAAGGAACAATGGTCGATCAGATTCGTCATGTGAGGATATAGATGGATATGAAGATATGTCAACCTGCCAACCCTGGAACCCGCGATCATAGAAAGGCAACTAAGTATATAACCAAAAATCAATAATAGACGAGAAGAAGAAAAGGGGAAAAGGGCTAAGTATCTCACATAAGAAATTATATTGTTCGTTTATTAATGCCAATCTTTTTGAACCCCTGGTGAGTTCTCATTAGTAAAATCATAAATTGTAGATCACGAAAGTTCTTTGGCTGCAATATGTATATGACGGAACAGGGGACATAGGTGTTGGATACCGCAAACCCAGGGCCCAGTGGCCAGATAATTGGCTAAGTATTGGCCAAGAGAAATTTTTTATATTTATTCCAATAGTATTCATATTAATAGATTATATCTGGTTCAAATGTAAATCATCTTCCAATTTGCAGGATGTTGTTCGGTTCGCAAATGTCGTTGTAACCAATAAGCAATAGAAAG
>SNQJ01S0005355.1:86114-97272 GCA_010110895.2 Picea sitchensis | reverse complement strand
AAATCATAAATTGTAGATCACGAAAGTTCTTTGGCTGCAATATGTATATGACGGAACAGGGGACATAGGTGTTGGATACCGCAAACCCAGGGCCCAGTGGCCAGATAATTGGCTAAGTATTGGCCAAGAGAAATTTTTTATATTTATTCCAATAGTATTCATATTAATAGATTATATCTGGTTCAAATGTAAATCATCTTCCAATTTGCAGGATGTTGTTCGGTTCGCAAATGTCGTTGAAACCAATAAGCAATAGAAAGAAAAAAAAAGAATATATATATATATATATGTGTGTGTGTGTGTGTGTGTGTGTGTGTGTGTGTGTGTGCACCTGACGCAACATTTTTTGTATATGCACGGATATTATCAAATAGAAGAAGCTGCAATATATACAAAAAATTGAACAGGAACATGACATCAACACTTGAGTTGCCTTGTTGTAATAGTCATTAATTCATTCTATTTACGGGACTCCGAAGAATGAAAGCAGGACGGGTCCTCCCATTTCTTTCTTTAAGTATAGGGCGGGTGCCACATAATTATGGCCTATGACAAATTATTCTTCCATGTAAAATGTAAGGAACGAACAGAGTAGCCTTTATTTAAATCGAATTGTTGGGCAGCAGAAAGAAAAGCTTGTCGTCCATGTTTAATGATACACAAAAAAAAGGTACAAACTAAAATAAAAAAAAATACTAGAGATTGGAAAACACCATAAAAAAAATTGCAAATATTCTATATTCAAATAAGTTGGGTTACCAAATACAGTTGAGATTATTTACCACAACGACTGCAATTTGGCCTGCCGCTGACAAAAAAAAAAAAATATGTACAATAATGAAGCTTGTGGATAGTCTTTTATAGATTTCAATTTGACGATCAAATGCTTGATTCGTAAAAAACAACGAGTTGAATATCAATTTCGGGTCTTGGACTTCATTGGTGCTACCAACTAGATCTATCCCAGCTTTTTGAATAGCTTGTCTCTTCTAGATATGGCCTGCCTGCATTCGCTGGTTATTCAATATTCCATACTTTGTTAAGTGTTAATTTCCCTCTGTCGTCGAAAACTTGGGGTTTAAGGTGTCTTCCTTGTAATGTTCCTGATCATTGACATCCGTGACAACTTAGAAATGTGATTCAGGCCCAATTGAAAGACGAGGGCGTCATTTTATGTGACGCCAGCTTTGGGGGAAACAAATCCTGTTAGGCAACAAAAGATGAGACATAAAAAAAATTCAAGTATGATGTGACTGCTATTCTCCCTGTATTCGATCATATGTTTGGTTGAAAAGCCTGCATGAAGATTTGTATGTTGAACTTCTTGTTTTATTACTGTAAATTGGAAGGGATGTCCAAGTCAGCTGCAAAATGTTCCTTTGTTGAAGTACATAGCTTCTTCCAGTAGCACAGATCTGACAAGTGTATCAAATGTTGCAGATCACATCAGAATATATCTTTGGACGTAGGGGTGGTAGACATGGCGGCCCACAAAAAAGTCTGGAATGTTCGGAAGTGACGCCAAATATTACTCCATGCCTGAATACACTCAGAAGGAAATTACAAAATTGGATACCCATGAACATGAGAAACTGTATGCATGTTTGAATAAACATTCTAAAATTACAGAACATTTTATGCCAAAGTTGTAAAAGAATTGATAGACAACCAAGTTCTATGTCAAAGAGTGTTGAGTGACCTCTGGATGCAGTAACAGACTTGACATACAATCAACTTTCGATCACTACTGATACTAATGTCAAGTGTAAGAAGTCGTGATCCCAGGTTCTAGGTAGTTTCACCTTTAGGAATCCACATAGGCGGTGACCCCAGGCTCCAAATAGCTTCAGCTTCAGACATTGACATTGGTGGTGGCAATGGGAACAATGTTATTAACTGCAGTGCGACAATGCGGTGAACAAGCAGGGTTGTCATTGTCAAAGCACTTAAACTGCAGGATTGTCAGACCTGCAAAGAACATCGACTTTAGTGTTGCTTTCTCACGACAACTACAATGTTGCTTTGAGTCCATAAATCTTTGGACGTTGGGTGTCCTGTGTGATAAAGACCTTGACATTAGGTACATGTCAGATATGTATTATCTGACATTGCAGTGTAAATGAAATTGACATAGTGGACGACGACTCAATTGCATTGGCACAAACAATATTAATTTTGTGATTAATTAACATCCTTGAAGGACGTGAATCCCAAACAACGCCTAAAGCTTTTCGAACATCCGTTTGTTAAAAAAATACATTGTTCTATATTTTAAAAAATAAGAAATTGTATGGTTTGAACATTTTTTTTTTCAAATATCACATCAACTGCAACAAAAGAAATGCATTTTCCTTATCCAAAGCAAGGGAACAATAGGAAGATTGAAATTAGGTGGAAACAAATCTGGAAACACACCACTACATTAAGGTCTCTTCTAAAGAATGAAATAAAATGATTACATGAAGGTGGTAGTAAAAGGTGAATTTCAGAAACCAAATCATTACCCGAACACACAAAACTTCTTGCAGAAGGTGGTAGTATAAAGTAATCTTCAGAAAGTGTTGCAAAGTCCATAATCCATAATTCCTTCCCATTAACTTTTTCCAGTTACATGTTGATGCAAGGATTAGAAATTTTTGACACTGTCGTTCCCTGGTTATATACCCACCTTCAAGTTGGAGGGGAATATTCGTGTAAATAGGGGCAACCCATCGACCTAGATTTTATTTTTTTTAAATATCACATCAACTACAACAGAAGAAATGCATTTTCCTTATCCAAAGCAAGGGAAACAACAGGAAGATTGGCATTAGGTGGAAACAGATCTCGAAACACAACACTACATTAAGGTCTCTTCTAAAGAATGAAATAAAATGATTACATGAAGGTGGTAGTAAAAGGTGAATTTCAGAAACCAAATCATTACCTAAACACATGAAACTTCTTGCAGAAGGTGGTAGTATAAAGTAATCCTCAGAAAGTGTTGCAATAATCCATAATTCCTTCCCATTAACTTTTTCCAGTTACATGTCGATGCATGGATTAGAAAGTTTTGACACTGTCGTTCCCTGGTTATATACCCACCTTCAAGCAGGAGGGGAATATTCGTGTAAATAGGTGCAACCCATCAACTCGAATGAAATCATATGCGTAGGAGTAGTAAAATAAAAAAAAATGTGCAGTAGTGATAGATAGTTGATTGTATGTGGAGTATGTAACTACATCCAGAGGACAGTGAACAAACTTTGACAAAGAATATGGCTTTCTGTCAAGTCTGTTACCACACGCAGAAGTAGCTCAACAAACTTTGCAATAGAAATTCTGTAATTTTAGTATGTCGTTTTAACCACCCATACAGTTTCTCTTACTTGTGACGATCCAAATCTATAATTTCCTTCTCAGTACATTCGCAAATGGAGTAATATTTCACGTCATTTCCAAATATTACAGACCATTTTGCAAGCCAGGGTAAGTGTGACTCCTCTGATGGAAGACAAATTCTCGTGTGCTCTGCAGAATTTGATACACTTGCCAAATATGTGTTGTTGGAGGAAACTATATACTTTAACAAAGGAGCATTTTGCAGGTGACAATACATGATAAATTCACTTTTGCTATACATGATTTACTTTGCTATCTACTCTTGTATGAGCTTGCCACTTATTTCATCAAGGACAAAATAATTTAGATTGCAACTCCTCTATAACTCAACAAGTTTTATCAAAAATATTGTTTAGAGGATGCGATCAGGAGATAGGTTTTGACAGTCGAGGCCACAACAGAGAACAACATGAGCAGTAAGGGGGGGGGGGGCAAGGGAACCCCCTCATACAAACATGTAGTGGTGGACAGAGGAAAAAGGGACAAGCAATGAAGTTTTCAAGGCACCAGCGACAGGAACCTCAGGATCAGACCCAGGGAAGCATCAAGAGAGAAGTCAGAATAAAAATGAGACCAGGGAGGAAGTCGCTAAGGAAACCCAGAAAGAGGCGCAAGAGATTGCGAAGGCTAACAGAATAGAGGGGCGCAACCCCTGCAAGCCCAAAACAACAATGATACCCAAGGTGGTATTGGAGGACCCACAAACGCAACTCTACAGGGATAGATGAAGATGCATGCGCTCATATGCAAATTCATGGGGTTATGGCCCACAGAACGAACTCTGTGCAATTGGATTAAATATCACTGGAAGCCAAATGGAGAAGTGGAGCTCCACCTCGGCTCGAAGGGTTTCTTCACAACAGACTTTATAAACCTAGAGGACAGGGAAAGAGTCTTCAAGGGAGGTCCATACTTCCATGCCTCAACGAGACTCTACATGCAACCCTGGAAAGAAATTATTTCCCCGGAGAAAGAAACTTTCAAAAAGGTACCAGTCTGGCTGAGATTTTATTCCTTACCCCTAGACTATTGGTTGCCCTCTACCTTTGAATCAATAGGAAACAAACTAGGGAAATATGTGAAGACCTTAGAAGCCACCCTAAAAGGAAGATACACATCATATGCAAGAATTTGCATAGAGATGGATGTTTCGGGAGCACTCCCAGAAGCCATAAGTCTGGAATTCAGGTATGAGGAATGGATCCAAAACATGGATTATGAACATATCCCCTTTAGATGTAGAAGATGCCATGAACATGGACACTTTATCAGAGAGTTCCCTCTAAACAAAAAGCAGGAAGCGACAAATCCCAAATCACAACAACACGAGGAAGGGTTTATAACCCCGAACCCCAGGAACAAAGCTAATAAAAAGCAAAATAAAACCTCGACAGGAAATACCCAGGAGACCCGAAATACAATAGAAGGAAGGGACCAAACAAACAAAGGGACAACAAAAGACAAGGACTCGACAAAAGTTCTAGAAGTCAAAGACCAAGTAACAAAAGAGCCCACCCAACAGCCAAACAATACAACTATTTAGGGGAGTTGCACAACCTCGATGGACGAAGAAACAAAAGATGACAACATTGCCATGCAAGACACAGAGGGGGATGCAAAAATGACCCCGAGCGAAGTAGGTATAGAAGACCCTGATCTCATAGACTTGGTGGAAAGGGAAGGCATAGACCTTCCACACATTTTAGAACAATGGAAAAGGCAGAGAGTCGACAACATACCAACAGAGCAACTCGACCGCATTCAATACATGTTCCTCCTATGGGAGGAGGCCAAAGCCAGAGGACAAAAACACACACACGGCGAGATAAGACACCTAGGAGTGAAAGCCGGCGAGGGACAATCACAGCTATCACCCAAACAGACGAGGAGGAAAAAAGGCAGGAAATCAAATAGCGTATCACTACAGGAGCTAGGAGCGCTACTGATCAACTCAGGTAAGATCTATAAACTCTTTCCCCAATCTCCCCTACATCTTTAAATGAAGGTCATAACTTGGAATATAAGAGGCCTAAACAGCCCAAGAAAACAAACAATCCTTAGAAATAAACTAAAGCAGGAGCAACCAGATCTTTGTTTTATTCAAGAGACAAAATGTACTACAGACATAATGGAGGCAATCAGTAAACAACACTGGCACAAGTACAAGATGGTAGCCATCGAAGACCACCAAAGGTCAGACGACATACTAACGATGTGGAACCCACAAATCCTAAATTTAATAGCAGCTGAAACAACCAGGTACACCCTAACGACGCGCATGCAAATCATAGGAAACGCTGAGGAGATTCTCTGCACAAATGTGTATGGACCCCATGGGCCAAAGGAAAAGAAAGGAATGATCCGAGACCTAGAAGATATAAAAGGCCGAGCCACCAACCTCCACTGGATCCTAGCAAGGGACTTCAACATTATTACCTCCCTTGCGGAAAAAAAGCGTGGTACGAGAAGACTGGATTGGGAGGTGGAGGAGTTTTCAAATTTTATAGACAGAGTAGAGATCGTAGATCTCCAAACTAAAAATGTCCAGTTCACCTGGAACAACAAACAGATGAACTAGTTTTAGGTAACTACAAGACTTGACCGATTCCTTATATCGGAGTCAATCATTTTGCAGGGGCTAACCTTAGATTGCAACATCCTACCCTAGGGTGGTTCTGATCACTGGCCAGTGCAACTGGAAACTAGCTTCCAAACAACACCTAAGAACAGACCCTTCAGATTCGATAAATCCTGGATTGATCGCCCAACTTTCAAGAAAAAATCAAACACTGGTGGCGGGAGGAGCAACCGGAGCAAGGGACTAGGATGCTCAAATTACACAAGAAAATTAAATACATCAAAAATAAGCTCAAGGAATGGAACATGGAGATCTTCAGGAATATAAACACAAATAAAAACGACATCGAAGAAAAAATGAAAAAACTCCAAGAAACTTCCATGCAGGAAGGCTATACGGAGGACCGGAAAAGGGAAGAGATCCAAATGACCCAAGAGTGGGAGGCGCGATGCCAGTAGGAGGAAACACTCTGGCGTTAGAAGTAACACATCCGATGGCTAAAGGAAGGAGAGAGAAACACCAAGTTCTTCCATAGAACAACCATGGCCAGAAGAGCCCATAACAAAATGTTGAAGATCAAGGACCATGATGGAATCGAGCGCGAGTCCCATCAGGAGATTGAAAGCGCTATGGTTAGACACTTCCACGAGATAGCCCAAGAACTACATCAAGACAGATTGGAGTCCATTCAGAGGATAACCCAACATATTCCACGCTTGGTTACAGAGGAACAAACCATCTTCCTGAACAAACCTATCGCCACGGAAGAGGTGGACCAAGCTCTCCAGGAAATGCCCAGTGGGAAAGCACCAAGTCTAGATGGCTTCACTGTTGAATTCTTCAAATCCTACTGGGAAATCGTCAAACATGGCATCTATAAGGTAGTAGAAGACTCTAGAAGGTCTACCTCCATCCTTAAAGCACTAAACGCAACCATGATCACCCTAATCCCCAAAGAAAATGAAGCCAAAACCCCGGATCGGTACAGACCCATAGCACTTTGTAATGTGATCTACAATATCATATCCAAAGTCATAGCAAATAGATTGAAACCCCTCCTACCTTCACTGATCTCATAAGAATAGGCAGGCTTCATGGAAGGTAGACAAATAATGGACAACATTATCCAGGCCCATGAGATCATTCACACCTTAAAAATTCAGAAGAGCGGGGGAATGTTAATACAATTGGACCTAGCAAAAGCTTATATCAAAATTAGCTGGCATTATATGATCAAGACCTTGGAAGCCTTTGGTTTTACCCAACACTGGATCAGATGGATTGTCAGTTTAGTATCCACAAAAAGATACTCGCTACTAATCAATGGAGCCCTGGCCAAAACTTTCTGGCCCATGAGAGGGATCAGACAAGGAGACCCGCTGTCTCCTTTCCTGTTCATTTTGATGATGGAAGGCCTCAGCCAGAGCATAAAGAACGCAACAACAACTAGGGAAATAACAGGTCTCAAACCTTTCAAAAACTACCCTACTTCAACCCACCAACAGTTGTGGATGATACACTACTCCACGACATACCCATTGTCAAGGAAGCCAAAGCCTACAAACACATCCTAGAATATTTTGGGGAAGCCTCAGGTGTTGAGATCAACCACTCCAAGTCGATGATCTTTTTCTTTAATACCAATCCAACTATCCAAAGGAATTTGACCAACATTCTAGGTTTTGAATGGAAAACACTTCCAACCAAGTATTTGGGGATTCCTTTGATAGACAAAGTTTATAAGTTGTCAACTTAGGAAGGAGTAATAAACAGGCTACAGGAGTGGGTAAAAAACTGGACGTATAGGTCCCTCAACCTAGCCGACAGACTGATCCTAACCAATACTGTTTTACAAGTGATCCCAACCTTTATGATGTCAGTCTTCCCCACTCCACAGGGGATCCTATAGAAAATCAGAGCCATCCATAGGGACTTCATGTGGCGAGGTGATGAAACCAAGAAAAAATGGGCCATGATGGCCTGGGAGAAAGTTTGCAGGCCAAAAAGCAACGGGGGCTTGCGGATACAAGATCCACAAACGACCAACAATGCATATGGGGCGAAACTCTGGTGGCGGTGGGTCAAAGAAACTACAACACCTTGGGTAAACCTATGGAAGGCAAAGTACACACTGAACACCCGTGACCAGGACATAATTCGCTTTGGAGGAACCAAGGAAGGCTTAGCCATTTGGAACCTAGCCTGGCACAACAAAGCATGGATTCAGACACATGGTTTTTGGGAAATCAGGAATGGMAGAACAACCAGATTATGGGAGGACGCTTAGCAGTAGGAACCAAATATGGAAAACCTGGACAGAGGGATACTCTAACATGACCTCATCACACAAGGAAAAATCAACGTCTACCAATACTAGTAGCAGGGAACAGGCCGCAAAAAATGGAGAATTTGGGACAAGATTAATCCTTAGAACAATGAGATACCCACAACAACAATAGAAGAGGTGGAGGAGGAACTAGGCAGACAGAAAATAACAGTCACAGAAGGAGAGGACCAGTTGAGGTGGGGCAAAAAAGACGGAGGGGGAATCAACCTAAAAGTAGTCTAGCACTATATGGAGGACCCAGACCAAGACGACCAGGTGTAACACTGGGATAAGCTCTGGAACAACCCCCAATGGCCAAATATTAAGATCTTCCAGTGGCTAATATTACACAATCGCATCCTAATTTGGGACAACCTAAGGAAAAGAGGCTTCATCGGTCCGTCAAGATGTCATCTTTGTCAAACTCAGGAAGAAACAACCAACCATCTCCTTGATGAATGCGCCTACACTGTGGAACTATGGGACTGGGCAACAAGTATCTTCCTCCAGTCCGACAGGATCCGTGGTAACATTGCCGCAACAATCAAGCTCTAGAGAGAAAACTACAGCGACCAAGAAGAGGTGAACCTCTGCTGGACCCTCACCCCAGGAATGATCATATGTTCGATATGGAAGGAAAGGATCTGACGCATTTTCAGAAACCAAAGCTGGCTAGAAGGGAAGATCAAGGAAATAATAACCTCCATGATATGTGAGACGGTGATGAGTCGCAACTGCCAGGAGGGTAGAGCACAACCAATGGATCATGACTCCTAAGTCCTAGAGGTTTTCCAACTAGCAGGTGGGCGCAACCCCAATCCAAACAGACAACAGCTGCAACTCCAAGTAGGTGAGCGCAATTGGAAACCGCCACCTTCAGGCTCCCTCAAGTTGAATTTTGACGGGGTGGCGAAAGGCAACCCAGGAAGAACAGGTTTGGGAGGGGTAATCAGGGATAGCAAAGGGAACATCATACAACTGTACACCGGAAGCCTGGGCAACTCAAGCAATAATGCCGCAGAATTTGAAGCCCTGGAGATAGTCCTAAAGATTCTCAGCCAGGAGGGGATGACAAATGCATTGTGGAAGGAGACTCCGCGCTAGTCATCAACACAGTGAGAAAACTCCAAAACGGTACCAGAATAGGTAAAATCTAGAGGCACTGGCGATTGGCCTACCTACTGAAAAAATTCCAGGAGCACTTGCGGATAGGGATCACTGTGGAGTTACGCTGGGTGAGGAGGTCAACAAATGGACTGGTGGATAGAATAGCAAATAAGGGGGTCAAGAACGAAGGTCCAGAACTGGACAGAATCTAGTGCAACATCCCACGAGGTCAATTTCGGGTAGATTGCACCCAACTTGCGGCAAAAGACTGGGACAACAGGAGTAGTACGAAAGATTATGGCAAGAATGGAGGCGCAACAGACATTGAAGGACATGTAGGTCCCAGACAGGAGATGATGGCCCACCAATCAAATAAGCTTATAAATGTAGACGCAGATCACACATCAGGCGAAGGTACGACACCATGATCCCGTCAATAAAAAGAAGTACAGAAGTTACCCATTGGAAAGCAGAAGAGATAACTCGCAGGCAACAAAGGACGAAGGACAATAGGTTACACTAGGGAAAAGTAGGAGCACACCTCACCTAAGCACAGAGATGGGACGAGGAAAGGGATGGCATACAACGAGCAGGGCAAAGCATTGGCGTAGGGATAGCGAAAAGATCATCATGCACACACGCTCTGGAATAGAGAATATTGATGGGTAGGACCACCTTGAAGAGCAGGCCATGATTGCAAGGACGAGATCGCAGCCGGGTTGGATCCATAAAGGCAGGGACACCAAAATTTACCACAGAACGAGGCATCGCAATTACAGGGGCCACCTTACTTACTAGAAGGGGGTGAAACAGAACAGGGAAAGAACCCAACGTAAGAACCACCACCGGCAAGTGAAGATGGTACGCATGAAGAAAACCAACAACAAAAGAGGCCCCAAGGCGAAGGAACCTCCACAGAGCGCCCAACGGAAGACAAGAATCAAACAAGCCACCAAGGAAGAAAAGAGCACCTTCCACATGAAGATAGACACCAAGGGGAAGAAGATCATTAAAATATGGGAGGGAAAAATCAATAACGCCCATAGGGGCAAAGCCTGGTCAACACTAACCCAGGAAGAAGGGGTGATACGGGACCCCGGAGCCACACAACCGAGGTTAACCCTCTACCACAGGACGATGGAGGAAGCTTGGAGAACCAAAATGYTGATAGGAAAGATGTGTGCGGATCGGGGGGAGACTAACAAGATGGAAACCAAAGAGCAGAAGAAAGAGYGCATAGGAATTCTCAACCRCCTCAGTAACCTGGAGGCGGGGGTAAAAAGGTTGGTGGAGGACCATAAAATACAACAGGAGAAACTGGAGTGGATGGTAGGGAAATTTCATCTCTATCTACGCTACGTCCACCATATAGATATCACTCTAGCAGACAGAAATGGAACCCCAACATGCATCAGAAAGCTACGTCTGGTGGAACAGAGGGAGGAGGACACGACACAGCAGGAAGGGGATGAAGAGCACCCCATCAACCTAGACTAGCCCAGATCATGTCTCTCAGAGTAGGAGCTAATCCCACTATGTTTAGACTTTTTGTTTTATTTTGATGAAGTTTTTAAGACTGGATTATGGTAGCCTGGGTTGGTTTCCTGTGGTGGCGACCCAGGCACTTCTTGTTTATTTTCAGATACTGCATTCTAGGGACCCCGGATCTGGTTTTCGTTCAGGCAAATCCTGGGAGTTCAAGCATCAGTTTTGTACTATAACATTATAACGCAATATAGATTCACACACTCATTTACAAAAAAAAA
>SNQJ01S0005355.1:67703-85950 GCA_010110895.2 Picea sitchensis | reverse complement strand
AGAGAGAGAGAGAGAGAGAGAGAGAGAGAGAGAGAGAGAGAGAGATCTTCTCTCCTTCCTCTACTCTATCAAGCTTAATTACTAACAAAAGAACAATCGAAGAACCACAACTAAGCAGATAATTAACGCCCACGATCTAGTGGGGGTTTCTCTCAACAATTCATTCTGTGATTGAAAATAAATGGTGACAGGGTGGAATCTCTAAACTATTCACTATGTGATTGAGTTCCTCTTACAAAATCACTTAAACAAATTTACAACCATGAACTATCAATGAATTATTACCAATAATTGTAATCAGCGATGTGTGTGTGAGTGTGAAGCACAAGTGATGCAGGGGTAACCTTCAATGCCATACTATGTCAATTGTATTGCTAGAAAAATTACAAATACGATTCAATGCCCAGGAAATCACCAGCGAGCCACCACATACTACGCTCTTCCACAATGACTCTGTTTTCAACAAATTCCCTCCAATCATGTCTTCTCGCAGTCAAAGAAAGACTTCAAAGTCAAGATTCCTCTAGGAGCCTTATTCAGAGAAATCTTTCACTCTAGAAATTTATTTGGCAGTCTTATTCAATTCATTGTCTTGGAGTTGCAACTCATACATTAGGGGTTTAAAGGTTTTAGCCTCACCAATGATTGAGTTATGAATCTCACCAATGATTGAGGGGTATACGTATACAAAGTTTAACAATCACAAAAATCATTGTTTTTGTTAAACATAAGAGCCAATAAAATACAAAACAATTTACTGAGATCTATGGAAACTTATTTTAGTAACCTCTTCAACACATAGAAAACATCAATGCTACAATTAGTTTTATTGCCACATGAACATATTTATTGATCCATATTATATTGAGAACGAAATGAGATACAAATGAAAATATAATAGAGAACACATAAATACAGTGAAATCTAGATTCTATTAATGAATGGAATACAAAAGATTGTAAAATGCATAGCACACAAATTGGCTAGAATGGTGGTAGCTTATCCCCGAAGAAAGAGATGTGTCAACTATGCTCATTCATAAGATGTTGATTACAAAGAGGCCGAAAAGGCCTTTTAACATAAAATATCAATGAGAAAACCCTAAACATCCAAAAGCCTAAACCTAGAAGATGAAATGCCAAAAGGTTTGTGGGCCTCGATGTGGTTAGTTGATACATCAAATTCTCCAAGGGTGTTACTTTTGCATAAGATCTTCGTTTAGGCCGCTTGGTAGACAATAGGAAAGGTCTAGCCGAGCAGTCCATCCTAGAGATGAAATTCTAGAACTAGTTTTCTTGCGCTCAATGTCTGATAGGTAGCAACAAAGTCAGAGTCATTGTTTCATAATTGTATCCACCCTAAGGTCTCATCCCCACAAGAGTTAATAACTATGGTTAGCGCCACAACCCGGGGTTGACTGAGGTAGTCTACAACATGGTTGATGTTTCCCTTCTTGTACTTGATGTTCAAGTGTAATTGTTGCAGGTATGTGGACCACTTCTGATGGCAATCATTCTGTAACTTTCTTTGTGTCTGCGTGAGTTTCATCGGTCTGTGATCAGTGTGGATGATTGTTTCCTTTCCCAGAATGTAATGCTTCCACTATTGACATGCCTGCACAATGGAGTAAATATATTTGACATAGGTGGGGTATATGCAAACATCATTAGATAGTGTTTCACCGTGATAGGCCACTAGATGCCCATGCCGAGTGAGGACTATACTGATGGCATAGTATGAAGCATCTATCTCAATCTCAAATGGTTGTTGCGGGTCTAGCAAAATAAGGATTGGTGTTGAGTAGAGGTGGAATTTTAAATCCTTGAATGCCTTCTATTGTGACGTAGCCCAGACAAACTTGGCCTTGGCTCCACCATTGGTCACCCAGATCAGGGCCCAAGCGATATGAGAGAACCCCAACACAAACCTATGATAGAAGTTGGCGAGGCCCAAGAAGCTGTAGAGCTTGGTTGGTGTCTTTGGGGCCGGCCAATCGCGAATGACTTGGATGTTGGTTGGATCCACATGCACACCCTGCTCATCCATGATGTATCTAGCTATTAAATTCTCTACATGTTGAAGGAACACTTCTCCAAATTGGCATATAACTTGTGTTGTCATAGGGTGCCCAAGACCTATTGAATACGCTTCAAATGTTCCTCCCATGATTTTCTAAAGATGAGGATGTCATCTAGATATATGACCATGAAGGAGTTTGTGAATGGACACAATATATCATCCATCATCCACATGAATGTGGTTGAGGCATCAGTTAAGACAAAATGAATGACCAACCACTCGAAGAGACCTTATTTAGACTTAAATGTTGTCTTCCATACTCAGTTTGCTCAATCGACACCTGGTGGTAGCCTAACTTCATATCAATCTTACTGAAAAATTTGGCACCCTTGAGCTGATCTGGAAGATCATAAATCTAGGGCATTAGGTACCAGTTCTTGATTGTGATCTTGTTTAGGGATCTGTAATCAATACAAATACACCATGTATCATCCTTCTTCTGTACCAAAACAAATGGGCTCCCACAAAGTGAGGAGCTTGGTCTAATGTGGCCCTTCAGAATCAGCTCTTGGATCTGGCATTTGATTTCTTCATTCTTTGTAATAGAGCGCCTATATATAGGGTCATTGGCAAGAGGAGCATTAGGTGTCAAATCAATTGAGTGATTTACTTGACAGTCCAATGGCACCTCAGTAGGTGAGGAAAATATGTCTTTGCTTCTTCTACTATTTTGTCCACCTGTTTCTGTTGTGTAGAGAGACCTTGTGCAGAGGTTTTGGTGGTTGCATTGATCTTTCGTTCACCTTGCAATTGGACCATAAAGAGGAAAAATATCCCAGTCTGAGAGATCACCTTTATACACTACTTAGTGGAGACTAAAGGGACCATAGTAGTTGGGAATTCCTCTGGTATCATGTATAGTTGACCTCCCAAAGTAACAATGACACTATGTGGCCTAGATTCATAAACAACATGATGCTTCCAAATATATGGTTGTCCTAAAAGAACATCATAAACTTCAAGTGGAGAAACATGACACAATACCTCATCTTTGAAGGGCTTGATGCCATAGTGTAGGTGACATTGTTGGATGATGTGAATGTCTCATCCTTGGCTGAGCCAACAAATGGTGTATGGATGAGGGTGCAACGTCATTGTTAGGTTCAAGCTCTGGATGACCTCTGCTGAGATTAGGCTATTCCATCTACCATTTTCAACAATGAAATGGATTGGGGCCCCCTTCACCCACATTTGTGAGTGGAAGAGGTGCTCCCCTTCTTCATGCTCCTCTGGTTCCTCTAGTTGTACTTTTGTGGTAGAGATGGTGACACTGGGTTCCGCATCAATGACCTGTTTTCCCCTATTTAGTTTTGAATCAGAGTCTGAATTGGCATCTGACTCCGAGGCTTTCATCTTATCCACCAATGACTATTTGGAGTGACATTCGCCAATGTTGTGCCAAGGTATTTTTTGGAACTTGCACCACTTTCATGTGTCCTTCTTTGACTTCTCAGTACCCTTCTTTTCCTATGGCTTGGACTAGTTGTCCCGAGACTGTCCATCCTTGCTATGTCCTTTGTTCTGGGAGTTAGGGCCACCTTTACTGTGTTTATGTTGTGATGGGTTTGAATAATTGAAATCCTGCTTATTCTTTTGCTTGAATTTTTGCTCGATCTTGACAACATATCAGTAAGCAACTCTAGTGAGGAGATGTCCAAGAAATCCATATCTATGGATGTACGTATGCAGGCCACTACAGTACTTCAGAACCAAGTGCCACTCAAAGTCTTTAATACCCAGCTTTATGTGCAAGGTATGGAAAATGTTGGTATACTCTGGCATCATCTGGTCTCTCTCATGATGCAAATTTTTCCATCTCGTGTACTGGTCTTTGTAGTTTCCAACATGGTAGCATTTCTCCTTGAGGGCATCAACAAAAGTCGACCTAGCAGGTTTTGGGCAAAAATTTTCAGACTCGTCTCCGACATGTTGCTCAGAGTGAGTTTCCCACCAATCTCTGACATGGGGAAGAAGTTTAAGGAGCGCAAAGGTAATTTTTTCACTGTTGAAATTTTTTTGGACAGTGAAATCACCCTCTAGCAGACTTAACCATTTTTCCAAAGTGTTGACATCTATTTAGCCTTCAAATAAAGGAATATCAAAGTTAACTTGTACCTTGAAGGGAGTCGCACCTCCGAAGTGAATGCTGGTTGAAGGAGTATCTGTTGCTATTGGCATTCATCGAAGGATATGGATGGAATTATCCATCATCTAGTTCCTATGTTGCACAAGGGATTCCTCAAGCAATTGTTTGATAGGATCTCTTGCTCCATCGTCTCTCTTGTCTTTTTCCATGGGAGGTTGTTTGGGGTGGCGGGAGTGTTCTTTCCCAAGCTCAACCAGTTCAAGACCCAACTCTTGATATCCCAACCTCATCGAGGACATGAACTAAGAAACAACAAAGAACAGATTGCTTTGATACCATTGATCCAGATTATATTGAGAACAAAATGAGATACAAATGAAAATATAACATAGAACACAAAATATAGTGAAATCCATATTCTATTAATGAATGGAATACAAAAGACTGTAAAATGTAGAGCACACATACTAGCTAGAATGGTGGTAGATTGTCCTTGAAGAAAGAGATGTGTCAACTATGCTCATTCGTAAGAAGCCAATTACAAAGAGGTTGAAAAGGCCTTTTAACATAAAGCATCAATGAGAAAACCATAAACATCTAAAAACCTAACCCTAGAAGATGAAACGCCAAAAGGTTTGTGGGCCCTGATGTGGTTAGTTGATACATGAACTTCTCGAGGGCGTTACTTTTTCATTTCATCTATGTTTGGGGCACTTGGTAGCTCATTGGAAAGTTCTAGCCGAGACGTAAATATTCTTAATAGCCCAGTACCTGTGTTCTATTATCTAGTGGGTGTTTCCACATAAAAAAAACATTGTTAGGGCCTCAAAACAACCCCATAAGTTTGGGACCCAAAAAACTGTAGAAAACTGGCAATATGTGGAACCATTTTGAATTAGTGTAACAGGTGGGTGGCCACCAGTATCCACCTGGATCATTTATATATAAGTAGATCAATCGATTCATTTACACACTAGTCACCAACAATCAATTATGCACCCCCTCCAATCAGGTTACACTACAACTTGATTTTATGGCCTTCATATGCCATGAGGGAGAGGAATCAATCTCCAACAAATCTTAATCAATATTCCATTCTTAGGAATTAAAAAAAAAAACAATTTCCAAACAAACTTTAACATGCCTAGATACATGCTCAAATATGCTAAAACAAGTAAATTTTTATTTGTTGTTTAATTACATGAGATTAAGGAGGTTATGGACGTGTAAGGGTTTAAACAACTTCCTCCACATGTGTAAGAACCCAAAAGTATCTTAAATGTAACACACCTGACCCCTAATTACCTTTTTAAGGGATGGGGCATCAATTTTTTGCTTTTATTAATCATCTTGAATCCTCTTCCCGAGGTCTCCGTCATCATCTGCTCGTCAAGATCTTTCCAATGACTATTATCATGCTCAGATTCAAGCTTTGGATTGGAATTTATGCCCTTTTGAAGCTCTCCCTACATCATTGATCAAGGGCCAGGTGACACCCACGTGGGTTCACCTCATTCGCACCATCCTACCTGGCACAGACTCGACCAAGGTTATCACCCTTTGGCGATGACATGGTCCTTGGAGGGGCGGTTACAGGGGATGTTCCTTGAAGCCCCGAAGTTCCCCAACACTCTTGCATTTATGGTGGAAATCCAACCATCGTTAAATCCAATAGTTGAAATTCACTCTCGTTTAACACACAGGCTTAAGGGATTTCAACATTCGACGTTGAATGCCCTTTTCTCTATTGGCATATCCTTCGTAGTCCCGAAACCCCGAAATCCTTCCACATGGCTCTGACCTTCAACCCTTTTGACTTATCCAATATACCACACTCAAACCTCTGGAGTTGTGAAACTCGAACTCCCGAAGGGTCCACACTTACACGTGGTGGCGTCTTAAACATAGAAGTAGGGATAGGTAGGTCCGGGCCTTCAACCAGCTAACCCCAACATCCCAGCTTCCCAATTTTCCCAAAGTCCCGAACTCCTAGTGCCCCGTGGTATTCCACCAGCTATTAGGCCAATGAGCGTGTGTGAGGGTGTTAACACGTAGCATAGGGAAAATACGACATGTGGCCCCATCAATGGGTGACACGTGTCACTTTCCAATTGGCATATAAGGTCTGTAAAAGGCATGAATCAAGGTGGCACGTGGCATGTAGAACATGGGTCCACGTCACCCTAGGTGACATCAATGTGTCACGTCACTTCATACTGACAGCCTCCGGGAGTCTCTAGCCTCTCCTTCCTGCGAAATTGCCCAGAGCTTCGAAGCCCGAACTCCCACCAGTAACCTCTCAATACCCCCTTTATCGCACGGTCGAGATAGGTCCACGTAGATCCATATATCTATGGCCTTCATCACTTCACGACATCGGCATTCGGGATCTTGGTTGTCTAGTTTCCTTTTAACTCTTGGAGTGGTCAGCGTTGGACTGACCACGGTCTAGATCCAAAGGTCAGAAGGGATCTCGATGCATCCTCAGATCGACGGTCCTCGTTGCTTCACGACTTTGGTGTTCAAGGAACTCCACGCCTTACATCCTGAATCACCCGAAGTGGGGTTTAGCCGGAGAGCTGAATAATAATTGAACGGTTCAAAGAGGTCCTCAATGGACTCCCTAGATCAACGACTCCCAAATCTAGCTCAAAGGTACCTAGGTCTCAGTGTTAGGCCACTCCTAGAGGGACACCTGTCAACCCGAAAAATGTTGTCAATATGCGTGGCACATTCCTTAGGTCACCGACATCTCTTTACTCTATCACAAGGCCATCGCACATGGCATCACTGATGCTCGACGCATAGACCCCCAAATGCTCTCGACGTGATACACACGTCCCCACAATCAAATGAACAAGAGGGGTCTCGAAGGATCCTTAGATTGAGGACCCACATTACTTCGTGACTCCGACATTCAGGGGTTTTGGTGTTATAACACCTTTGTTCTCCTAAAGTGGTCAAGTAAAACTGACTGTGACGTAAATCCAATGGTTAGGGGAAGTCCCGGATACCCTCAAATCTACGATTTTCATTACTTTTCATCTGAGAAGTGGATCTAGGTTTAACAAGGGGGTGAATCCTACGATAACGAGTAAATGACTACCAACTGTCGGTCAACCCTCAAGTTACCGATCTAACAGGTCTTTTTTGGCGCAGTTGGACATTGCAATGTTCATTCACCTCAGAGCTGCGGAGTCCCGGAGTCCCGAACAACTTAAATCCTTTTTTAGTGTAGCGAAGGGTTCCAAGGTCCTGGTCCTATGGAACTCTGTCAAGCCCCATAGGATACACTCCTAATTCTTAGCCAAAATTTGGTTAAGGCCATGGGCATGAGCCCATGGTTACTTGGACGACTGGTTTGAAGGAAGTTCCTTCCTATCACAGAATTCAAGTTCTCAAATAGGGAAAGGAAATTCAAGGGATCGACCGTACCCAAACGGTCTTGTAGAGTATGTCCCAACTCTTTACTTGTGGAATTCATCCCTAAGCAATCCCTTTGAGGAATTATTTAACCAGTACCGAGGCCAAAGACTTATGTCCCAAATTCATTTAGAACCTCATTACTGATAGTTTTCCTTTTTCTAGGTAGAATTAAGCAGAAACCTTTGACATGGGACAATGGTCAAACTCTACCTCAAAATATTCGGTCGGCTAGACCGCCAGAGTCACAATTATCTAACATCCCAAAAAGATACAATAATATACCATCATCCCTATATATCAAATATGTATATGTATAAAGAAAATACAAGAATTCAGTCAGACATTTTAAATTCGATTCTACTTATCTATTACAATCGATCACTGTCCAATTGACTGTGGGTGTTCATCTTTCCACCCAACTGTAGGCTCAAAGGCATTCATTCTTAGTGCTCTGGCCACCCCCGTGCCAAGCCATGATATCACTAGGGAACTTTTGAAAATTCTCATAGATCCTTTCTCTGTCACAGCCTCTGTGAGGTTTATTAGATGCTCCCTCAACATCAAACTTGCGACCCTCTGCTCAAGTCATGTTTTCTTCAAATTCTTTGAGATCCTTTATTGTGTTCTCTCCCTTTAACCAGAACAACTTAATCCTTTAGTTATTCTTCTTTTCTGGAGAGCCTCACATGCTCTTCCTTTTTCTGAATGGTATCCTTTCTCTCTTGCACGCCCTCTCCTTTTTCCCCCAGGGAGGTTTTGGACCTGTCCTGTTCCTTCTATCAGAAGGAACTCGAGTCAGTCTGGGCCTGTAGGAAAACTGCACTCTGTGGTACTTTGGGCTAACAGTTTTCTGTCTCCTCAGCCAGACTCTCCATGCTTCCATTCATGGGGGTAGTTTATTCTTCAAAAAGTTCTCGAAAAAGTTCTTGGGTCTATACAATGTTTGAAAAGGGAAAAAAGTCCCATTCAAAGGAGACTCTATCCTCTTTTATACAAAAAACTAGTAACTCGTATGTGTCCTTTCACCTTCTTCTTGAAGAGGCAGTTACAAAATTGTTCATCTTCTCTTTTCTAATGACAAGTGGAAAAAATGATGAAATTCGAAGTGGTTAGGAAGAGGATGAGAGAACAACAACCATTTTTTCCTCTTCCTATGAACTTTTTCTTTGGAGATATGCTATCCAAACGTCTAACTGGTCATAAAGTTACTCGATTCTCCTGTATGTTATTTGTTCCAATGTTGCGTCGTTCATGGCGATGTTGTTGT
Organism: Picea sitchensis; assembly: GCA_010110895.2. NCBI lineage: Eukaryota > Viridiplantae > Streptophyta > Pinopsida > Pinales > Pinaceae > Picea > Picea sitchensis. Next base: position 77,092 of record SNQJ01S0005355.1, on the reverse strand, counting down.
CAAGGGCGCTCATATCCTTTTCTAATTTTGTCATAAAATCTTGTACCATGGTGTGAAGCTTCATTGGTTGTAGTAGATGTTGGTCAACGAGATTAGTGGACACAAAGATTGCCACTTCGACTATCTATTTCCTTCGACTCGTGTTGTCCTGGACTGCATTCACCAATTCTTCTGTGACCAAATTTTTCCCTAGTTCATCTAATCTTGAGAGACGACCATTCCTTATTATTTCGTGGGCAACTTTGTGAGTCCTTGAACATATTGCCATCGCCTTGGTTACTTCTTTATCTACTCTTTGCTGTATCTGTTGGCAATGATCTAATGAGTACATATATGTCTTTCTCGTTGATTTTAAGGGTCTGTATAGCTCAGGAGGTGAATCATGATTCTCCGCTATCCATGTATCAATGTCAGTTATACCTTCATGGATAGTGTTGTATTATGTCAAATTCACTTGTATCTAGTTATTTTGTTCAATGATTATTGTAGCCGCATTTTGGAAGAGGTGTATATTGGCATACATGTCAATGATGGCACCTTCTAATTCATTCCTAACTCTTTTCGCATTGGCCTTAAACTTGAGGAGACTTCTTCCATCGATCTTCACTTGTTGAAGTCTTTGTTCTAGTTCCCTAATCCTCACATATTTCTCTTGATTATGCTGGCATAGCCTTTGTGTATTGTCCATGGTTGCATCCATAAATGCAGAACTGACCTTAGTTTTTGCCACAGGGTCTTCTCTAACATCTCCTATGATAGGGACTTGAGTAACCACTGATATAGGGGCTCCTTTTGTCACTGACACCTTTTTTACTCTTTCTTGCACAATTCTACCAGTTTTACTATTGTATGTGAAGCTTCTTAGATCCAATACTTTTGTTGGTCAAAAAGGATCTCAGGGCCTGAGGCCTAAACCACTACTCGTTGTCTCTGCTTTTGTACATGCAATGGACGTTCCTGGGATATCCAAGTCCATCGGGTGTGTGTCACCATATTTGTTCTATGCATTCTTCCTCTGTCTTTCATCTTCAATAGCTTTATCCGTTGCTTCTTTTTCCACCTTCTCCGCTAATTTTGTCGCTACTCTTTCCGCTTCTCCCAACTCCTTTTCTTTTTCTGCAACAATTTTTGCTTCAGCCTCAGCTTTAGCTTCTGCTTTGGCCTTTGCTTCGCCGAATTTAATTTTTTGTTTCTTTTTAGCGTCGTTCTTCTTTTTCATCACCTTCTCTTGGTCTCTTCTCTTTTTATCTGTTGGTGCTTCTACCTCCTTTTCAGCGGATCCTGAATGAGTTGAGATAGATATGGGAGAAGATCTCTTAGCTTCATCTTGTTTTGCATCTTTTCTAGATTTTTTTCTTGTCGCTTCTTCGTCAGCTATCCATCCTTTTGGCTAGCCACACCTATTGAAAATGACTTTGTCATAAGTTTTGGCATTTTGATGCACCTCCTCTTCTTCCCAGAGTTTAGTGATGTATTCATACATGAGCCTCATTCTATTGAAGTGCTCTTTGACGATATTGTTAGGGTCCTCCCTCCTAAATCTTTCCTCTCCAAAGTGGTAGGAAAGTAAGATGTCCACTTCTATTTGATCTTGCATGGTGTTCTCAAAGAAATAGTTACCAATGTATAAAGGCAATGGAGGCCAAAATGATTTCTTTGATTTGTATAACATCCCTCCAACCCCATGTTTGATAGTCTAATAAGCTACCTCCTAAAGCATAAGTTTGTCAGGAACAAACCGAGGGAGTAGGTGGGGTGGTTTCGTCACACCATATATTCTTATATAGGTACCGTGCTCCATCAAATACCAGTCCCCGATCCTTCTTATGACTACTATGGCTTTGCCTGTCATACAAGGTGGGGTGGTGTAGAATATAATTTCATATAAGGGGGTGAGGAAGTATTCACAAATTCTTTGGTAGTCTGAACGATATTTTTTCTTCTAGAGGATTTTTCAATAGATGTGGATTGAGGCGTCGGTTGGCAACAAACTCCACCCCATGTTCGGGTACCTATGGAAAGTACACATTATGTCCAGGAGATATGAGGACATGTGAAAACTGGGAAATGTCCCTGGTTGTGCTTATGTAACTACAGAGATGGTAGCTTTGAGATTTTCAGATAACATGTTTTCCCAGTTGAATGGAACCCCCACATCTGCATAGAAATAAATTAGGGGCATGTATGATAGAGGGAAATGAGTTGTATCTGGATCCCCATATAACCTACATAACATGGCTACCATATACTGGTAGGGTATCCTTAAATTGATCGTGGGGTACTGACTCCTGGGCCTATACTTGAACTGCTTATCTTCCTTGTACCATCCAGGGAATAAATCTTTTGGTGTAAGTTCCAACTCGCTGAGGAGTTGACCATCCAGTCTTTTGTTCCCAGATTCAATATGATAACATTTATCCAAATCATCGGGCATCAATGAAGCTATAGGTTCTTTTCTTGCATTACATACATATCGACTATTTATGTCTATGTTATTCAAAATCCATGAAATGGTGTCTGCGCAAGGGAAGACCACTGGATTTGTTGCCACCCTGAAAATTCCTGACTTTCTGATGTTCCTGAACACTTGTAGTTCATCTGGCTCTTCCTCCTCCACATAGAAGTTTGACTTCTTGAACATATAATACACTTCTCCCCATTTTAAGGTATCTTCATCCTTCTCTAGAAGTCTTGACATATCATCATATATGGTCCTGACAGTTTCTACCTCTATTGTTTCCTAGGAGCTGCTAGATGGCTTAGCCCCTGTTGCTTTCATTGTCGTCTTCTTTCACGGTGACATGTCTGAACCTACAAAAAGGATAAATTTAGAGCATGTTATTTGAAATGTAACTAAATGATTGAACAATTATATCAAGACATAGCAAGTTGCCTTCTGTATGTGTTAGGTTAATAGTAGATTTTGATCAAATTCTTTGATGAGATTTTAGGGTGAAATTCTTGGCACCATATTAAAAGTCAAAATTGGAGATCAAGAAAATAACTTCTCTAATACAGATCGGAAGGGTTAAGAACAACTCCTCCGATGCGATCGGAAGAGTTGTTTCCAACATTTTTGATATGTCATCAGAAGGAACTGTCGCAGTATCAAGGAGTTTAGAGAACTTAAAAGAAACTCCTCTGATAATATAGAAAGAGTCAAAAGTAACTCTTCTGATATGATCGAAGGAGTTGTTTCCAGAGTTTCCGAAATACGCGGAGAAACAAAGAAAAAATAACTTTTCCGAACGCATCGGAGAAGTTAGTAATAACTTTTTTGAACGCATCGCAGAAGTTAGTAATAACTTTTCCAAACACATCGGAGAAGTTAGTAATAACTTTTCTAAATGCAGTGGAGAAGTTAGTAATAACTTCTCTGATGTGCTCGGAGAGTTACTTTGAAAGTCTCCAATTTAGAGTTAGGGAGTTTCGCAAAAATTGGAAAGAAATCTAGGGAAAAACCAAGACTAGTTTAGAGGAGTGTGAGGAAACCCTAGAACACTATGGATCATGGTCTTTGTGCTCAGGGCTTGCAAGGATTAAGTGCAAGGGTGTAGAGAAAGTTCGTCGTGGTGAAGGAAAAGGGTTCGACTGGTAATTCATTCTGTGAAAAGGAACAGTCTCTAAGAAAAACATAAGGTCGACGAAGGGGGGTGTGGCCAAGAGCGAAGCGACGAGGAGCGGGGGAAAAAGAAAAACTATCGATCTAGGGAAAATGGAGAAAAACTAATAAACAAAGACCTAACCCTAATCTTAGAATAGAAAAGAGGTGAGGTGTTTTTACCTAGATTATGCCGCCAAGTGGTGAGTATGGACAAGTGAGAGGCTTCGAGTGGAGTTCAGCTCGACGTGTTTAACCTCAGGGTTCCTCATTCACTTGCAAATGGTAGGATAACACTAAACCTAACTCCGTTCTGTTTATATATCCAAATGGTCATTTATGGCATTAAATGTGGTGGTTGGGGTTGGTTTGATCGGAGTGCCAAAGAGAAAGTTCTCCGATCAGTTCAAAATCCAAGAGAGTAACTCTCGTGATGTGTTCAAAGGAGTTGAAAGTAACTCCTTCGAACACATCAGAGGAGTTTCTCCTAACTCTCGCGATAACGTTGCGTATCAGAGAAAAAGTCAGGAACTCTTCTGAACTATTCAGAGGAGTTTGAAGTAAATCCTCTGAATTGTTCGGAGGAGTTTGAAGTAACTCCTCCAAAGTGTTCGAAGGAGTTTGAAGTAACTCCTCTGATTTCAAATTTGGATTGTAACACCAAGAATTTATGACTTTTGTTTTTCCAAGTGAAACATGAGTTATCAAAAGAATCTTGAGATGGAGAGGGAGACTTATTAGGCTTTCTCTTAGGCTCAAAAGAAAAAGGGGCTCCATTTTTAGGGAGGTAAACAAGATCACACAAAAATGGAGGGTTGTAGTGCCTGTCACAACAAGAAGTAACTCCTCCAAACTATTCGAAGGAGCTTGAAGTAACTCTGCCGATTTCAAATTTAGATTGTAACACCAAGAATTTATGACTTTTGTTTTTCCAACTGAAACATGAGTTATCAAAAGAATCTTGAGACGGAGAGGGAGACTTATGAGGCTTTCTCTTAGGCTCAAAATATAAAGGGGCTCCATTTTTAGGGAGGTAAACAAGATCACACAAAAATGGAGGGTCGTAATTCCTGTCACAACAGATTGATTCAATTTCCTTTAATTGTGCTTTAGATAGTTGTTGTTCCAAAATTATAGTCTAGTAAACATCAGGTTCAGATGCATTTGTTGAGTCTTCTCCTCCTGGATCCCAATATGTGCTTGCTTGATGTATACTTGCTTTGATTTGCTTTCACATGTACATCCACCTAATTATTATTTATTGATTTTACCTTGATGCTTGAATTCTTCTTGAATATCAATCCTCTCTGTAGTTTCTCCAAAATACTGAATTACAAAGATTACAACTTGGTTATCGCAAAAACATAACAAGCTTCTCTGCACAAGTGAAGTATTATCATTGCTCATCTCTACACTTTTCATCTTCAATCTCTCCTTATTTTCTTTGATTACACCTTCACATGAAGCAAACATATTAAAGAAAGCAATTTGTTCATTAGGATTTTGAGGCCCATTATCAACCATAAAGATGACTGCCAAGTAGATAGCTACCAAGACAACTTGTAGGAAGGATTTATTCTTATTATTTTGTCTTTCCTTCCTTTCTTCTACATATGTATAGTCTAATACCTTATTCTGCACCTCATATGCATGAAATTGTACCTGAATTGCTTGTTTTTGCTCCTCCTTTCTGGAAACCACAAATACTTTTTCTTCTACACTCTGCTCATAATAGTCTGTACTCATACTATTTTCAACATCAATTGGAGGTTTCTCACACAAAAACCTCTTATTTTCTCTCAAAACAACCTCTTGCTCTTCACTCTCTTGTTGTTCACTTGTCAAAATTTCTTCTCTATTGCCTTCCATGGCAACCTCTTTTGAAGAATTAACTTACCCATTAGATGTCTTTGGATGATCTATGCTTTTTCTTAACAAAAATTCACTAGACAACTCATTAATAATCATATTCTCATGTTCATTTAATAAAATCTGATTTTCTAATGTATACCATGATTCATCTTCTTTTTCTTGCTTTAAAAACTCATTCTCACTCATCATCAACATTTAATTACTAATTTCTATTATCGCACCTTCATCCTTCAATGGGACCAACATGTGTCTCTTACCATCCTTTTCAAAAGTATAAGTGTTTTTCCTCCCATCGTGAATTGCTCTTTTGTCAAATTTCCAAGGTCTACCCAATAGAACATGATAGACATACATGGATATCACATCACAAAGTACCTCATCTTGATAGCTTCCTATCTTAAACTTTATTTTGCATTGTTCATTCACAAAGACTTGATGTGCTTTGTGTAAGCATGACACTTTATAAGGTGTAGGATGAACAAACTTTTTCAAACACAATTTCTCAACCATTTCAAGGTATACTAGATTGTCTGTACTACCACTATCAATAATAATTTTACAACACTTACCTTTTGACTTGCAAGTGGTTCTAAACAAAGCTTTTCTATGTATTATCTCTTTGATCTCCTTGCTTGGGTTGAGAAGTATCATTTTCATTAGCAAATGATGATCCTACACTTTCTTCATCTTCAACTTGTACAATCTGATTAGTATCGCTTCCGTGGAGATATTTTGGACATTCATAAGATCTATGACCATATTCATTGCATCTAAAACACTTACCCCAAAAAAATTATATCTTACCTTTTGAATGTGATGTTCTTCTTTTGTATGAATGACCTTCTCTTGGACTTTGAGTTTGACTTGAAGGGATTCTTTCTCTTCCTTCATAAACCTGAATTGAATTGTTGTCGTCATGTTGCCTCTTACCTTTGAAATAGCTACTTTTGTCTCTTGGATGCTTAGTTTGTTTCCTGGATAGCTTTTCCTTTGCTTTGAGTGCAAGTTGGTAAGATTCCTCAATTGTTCTTGGAGATAATAAGTTAATCTCATCCTGAATGCTAAAATTTAGACTATTTATACACCTTGCTACATTTTCCACATCTTCTTCTATGTGACATGCCCTTATAGTTAACTCGTAAAAACGTCTCTTGAAAAATTGTGTAGTAATCCCTTAGTATGAATTTGGACTTCAACTTAGCTACCATTCTATCCCATGATGTGATCTTTTTCTTGCCTCTCTTTCATTTGTCATCCTGAATGTTATCTCGCCATAGTGAAACATGTACTTTCAATCTTGTAATAGAAAACTTGACCTTTTTGTTATCTTCTACCTACTCATATTCAAAGTGCTTATCCATGGTTGCAATCTGATCAATCAATTATTCTACATTAATACTTCCTTCATACACATGAACTTCTAGCCGAGGTTTGGAGCCCACCTTCATGATTGCCTTTATAAGCATTTCTTATGCACTTTCTCGTTCTTCTTATACTACCATATCTTTTTTTGGTTCCTCCTCATCACTCATGTAACTTTCTTCAACCCCTCTTCTATGATCAATCTCTATGGTCTAAAAACATTCTTGAATGTTCCTCATCTATGTCACCAATACCTATGATGTCGGTTGCCTCCTTTGACCTTTTATAGCACTCTTATTTTAAGTGTCATCCTTTTGAACTTCTCTTTCACAACTTGTTCCTCTCTTTTCAACTCTCCTTCACAACCTTTTGTTTCACAACTTGCTTCCTTTCTTAGGTCACTCTTCTTGAAGCACAACCAAAAATTCCTCTTTCTTTACTCAAATCTTATACTCTGATACCAAAAAATGGTGGAGAGAGAGAGAGAGTAATTACGAGCAAAAGAACCACCACTAAGCAAATAATTAGCACTCATGATCTATTGGGGGTTTCTTTCAACACTTCATTTTGTGACTGACTGAAAATAAATGGTGATAGGGAGGAATCTTTAAATGCTTCACTATTAAATTTTGATGAAGCATAAATGGTGCAAGGGTAAGCTTCAACGCCATTCTTTGTCAATTGTATTGCTGGAAAAATTACAGATACGATTCAATACTTAGGAAGTCGCAAACGAGCCACCACACACCATGCTCTGCCACAATGACTTTGTTTTCAATAAATTCCCTCCAATCCTGTCTTCTTGCAGTCATAAAAAGACTTAGAAGTCGAGATTCCTTTAGGAGCCTTATTCAGAGAAAGCTTTCACTATAGACATTTCTTCGATGGTCTTATTCAATTTGTTATCTTGCAGCTGCAAGATAGACATTAGGGGTTTAAAGGTTTTAGCGTCATCAACGATCGAGCCATGAATCTCACCAACGATTGAGGGGTATTCGTATACAAAGTTTATCAATCACAAAAAACAATTTTTTTGTTAAATAGAAGAGCCAATAAAATACAAAACAATTTAATCGAATCCGTGGAAACTTATTTTATTAACACCAACACACCAAAAAAAAAATCCTAAACTAACTGTAGCATCCCTAGGTACATGCTCAAATATGTTATAACAAGTATTTTTTTATTTGTTGTCTCATTACGTGAGATTAAGGAGGTTATGGACATGTAAGAGTTTAAACAAATTCCTCCACACATGTTTGAACCCAGAAGTATCTAGAATCTATGACAAAACATACATGTATTACTATTAATGCACCAACATCGTTCTTTTATCTCTCTCAATGGGATTTTTAATGGCATTAAAAAGGTCTTTAAAATCAACCATTGAATATAAATATATTTTGTTGCGTATTTTGATGTGTGTTGCCCATCCCTTGATTTTTATCTTGCAAACAACCATATCCTTTTCTTTATTTCCAATGAATATGGTCTAAATTTAGGAAACTTTTATTTTGGCACCAAAGCACTTGTTGCATCCTTCGGGACTATGTCAATTTAATCTTTAATTTCCTTTAGATATCTTTTATATTATTTTTTTTTGTGCAATTTTGTTATCTAAATGGGTCTTCGAGTTTATTTGTACTACATCTGCTCTTAGCTTTGTTAGGGCCCATTTCACCTTAGTTTTTGTATATTAGTAATATGCGCCTAACATCTCATATTTGGTTTTTTAATGACTATGGGCATTGTTGTAATTTATAGAATGACACCTTCTTCATTAATGCTATGCTCTTGGTTTGGATTCCATCTTCATTTTGCAATATATTTGATGGCTCCTTGTTTGTCGACTCCCATGGACCTATTTTTTCTTTCTTTCAATAAACTATATGATTATGAAGCATGTACTGCATATTAAATGGAATGTATGCCATATTTGGATGGGTCTTAAAGGGATGTGTTGATGTAGAAGGTGAGATATATATATGCCTTGTCATGTTGTTTCTCTTGTTCTTGTTTTTGCAATGATTGTTGTTCCATTTGATTCTTCTTCCTGTTGTGCCTTCTTATCTTTATACTTTAATGGTTTAGTTTTTTTTTCCTTTATTTTGAGCTAGTCAATAGTTCTATACTTTTATTATTATTATTTTCTTCCATAATCTCTTTATGTATTTTTCTTCTTTTGTGGATTTTTAATCATGCTCACTTGGGAATTATCTATTGCTTGAAATTGTTGTTCTACCTACTTCTAAATGTTCTTTGTTATTAATTTGTTTGTTCTTTATCTTAATGACATATCTTCAATCTCTTTATATTATTTTGTAGTTATTGGTATATATTCTTCATGCTTTTATGGAATTTATAATATGTCTCCCTTGGGTGGTTTTTTGGTAAGACCTTGAACTGATTCTTGTTGGGGATATTCAATGCTGTCTTCATTTTATTTTGAATATTCTTTCCCTTGTTTTTCTCTTATATTTCGTGCACTATGTTTTTGACCTAGTATTGAAACTTCCTTCTTTTGGTTATTCTTTATCACTATTTTGGTTTTTTT
>SNQJ01S0005355.1:54687-67653 GCA_010110895.2 Picea sitchensis | reverse complement strand
TGTAGTTTCTCCAAAATACTGAATTGTAAAGATTACAACTTAGTTATCACAAAAACATAACAAGCTTCTTTGCACAAGTGAAGTATTATCATTGCTCATCTCTACACTTTTCATCTTCAATCTCTCCTTATTTTCTTTGATTACACCTTCACATGAAGCAAACATATTAAAGAAAACAATTTGTTCATTAGGATTTTGAGGCCCATTATCAACCATAATGGTGACTACCAAGTAGATAGCTACCAAGACAACTTGTAGGAATGATTTCTTCTTATTCTTTTGTCTTTCCTTCCTTTCTTCTACATATGTATAGTATAATACCTTATTTTGCACCTCATATGCATGAAATTGTACCTGAATCACTTGTTTTTGCTTCTCCTTTCTGGAAACCACAAATACTTTTTCTTCTACATTCTGCTCATAATAGTCTTTACTCATACTATTTTCAACACCAATTGGAGGTTTCTCACACAAAAACCTCTTGTTTTCTCTCAAAACAACCTCTTACTCTTCACTCTCTTATTGTTCACTTGTCAAAATTTCTTCTCTATTGCCTTCCATCGCAACCTCTTTTGGAAAATTAACTTATCCATTAGATGTCTTTGGATGATCTATGTTTTTTCTTAACAACAATTCACTAGACAACTCATTAATAATCATATTCTTGTGCTCATTTAATAAAATCTGATTTTCTAATGTATACCATGATTCGTCTTCTTTTTCCTGCTTTAAAAACTCATTCTCACTCATCATCAACATTTAATTACTAATTTCTACTGTCACAGCTTCATCCTTCAATGGGACCAACATGTGTCTCTTACCATCCTTTTCAAAAGTATAAGTATTTTTCCTCCCATCGTGAATTTCTCTTTTGTCAAATTGCCAAGGTCTACCCAATAGAACATGACAAACATCCATGGATATCACATCCCAAAGTACCTCATCTTGATAGTTGCCTATCTTAAATTTTATTTTGCATTGTTCATTCACAAAGACCTGTTGTGCTTTGTGTAAGCATGACACTTTATAAGGTGTAGGATGAACAAATTTTTTCAAACACAATTTCTAAACCATTTCAAGGTATACTAGATTGTCTGTACTACCACTATCAATAATCATTTTACAACACTTACCTTTTGACTTGCAAGTGGTTCTAAGCAAAGCTTTTCTATGTATTAGCTCTTTGATCTCCTTGTTTGGGTTGAGAAGTATCCTTTTCATTAGCAAATGATGATCCTACACTTTCTTCATCTTCAACTTGTACAATCTGATTAGTATCATTTTCGTGGAGATATTTTGGACATTCATAAGATCTATGACCATATTCATTGCATCTAAAACGCTTACCCCAAAAAAATTATATGTTACCTTTTGAATGTGATATTATTATTTTGTATGAATGACCTTCTCTTGGACTTTGAGTTTGACTTGAAGGGATTCTTTCTCTTCCTTCATAAACATGAATTGAATTGTTGTCATCATGTTGTCTCTTACCTTTGAAATAGCTACTTTTGTCTCTTGGATGCTTAGTTTGTTGCCTGGATAGTTTTTCCTTTGCTTTGAGTGCAAGTTGGTAAGATTCCTCTATTGTTTTTGGAGATAATAAGTTGATCTCATCCTGAATGCTAAACTTTAGACTATTTATATACCTTGCTACATTTTGCACATCTTCTTCTATGTGACATGCCCTTATAGTTAACTCGTAAAATTCCTCTCTATAATATTTCACACTCATTTCCTTCTTCCTCAAATTCTAACGTCTCTTGAAAAACTATGTGTAGTAATCCCTCGGCATGAATTTGGACTTCAACTTAGCTACCATTCTATCCCATGATGTGATATTTCGCTTGCCTCTCTTTCATTTGTCATCCTGAATGTTATCCCACCATAGTGAAACATGTCCTTTCAATCTTGTAATAGGAAACTTGACCTTTTTGTTATCTTCTACCTACTCGTATTCAAAGTACTTATCCATGGTTGCAATCCGATCAATCAGTTCTTCTATATTAATACTTCCTTCATACACTTGAACTTCTAGTTGAGGTTTGGAGCCCACCTTCATGATTGCCTTTATAAGCATTTCTTATGCACTTTCCCGTTCTTCTTATACTACCATATATTTTTTTGGTTCCTCTTCATCACTCATGTAACTTTCTTCAACCCCTCTTCTATGATCAATCTTTATGGTCTACAAACATTCTTGAATGTTCCCGGTCTCTGTCACCAATACCTCTGATGTCGGTTGCCTCCTTTGACCTTTTCTAGCACTTCTTATTTTAAGTGTCATCCTTGCGAGCTTCTCTTTCACAACTTGTTCCTCTCTTTTCAACTCTCCTTCACAACCTTTTGTTTCACATCTTGCTTGCTTTCTTAGGTCACTCTTATTGAAGCACAATCAAAAATTCCTCTTTCTTTGCTCAAATCTTGCACTCTGATACCAAAAATGGTGCAAAGAGAGAGAGATTATCTCCTTCCTCTACTCTGTCAAAATTAATGCCCAATAATCTACCACTAAGCAAAAGAACCACCACTAAGCAAATAATTAATGCCCATGATTTACTAGGGGTTTCTTTCAACACTTCATTATGTGACTGAAAATAAATGGTGACAGGGAGGAAGAGATTATCTCCTTCCTATACTCTGTCAAAATTAATTATGAGCAAAAGAACCACCACTAAGCAAATAATTAACGCCCATTATCTACTGGGGGTTTCTTTCAACACTTCATTATGTGACTGAAAATAAATGGTGACAGGGAGTAATATCTAAATGCTTCATTATTAAATTTTGATGAAGCATAAATGGTGCAAGGGTAAGCTTCAATGCCATTCTTTGTCAAATGTATTGCTGGAAAAATTACAGATACAATTCAATGACTAGGAAGTCGCAAACAAGCCACCACACACCATGCTCTTCCACAATGACTTTGTTTTCAATCAATTCCCTTCAATCCTGTCTTCTTGAAGTCATAAAAAGACTTTGAAGTCGAGATTCCTTTAGGAGCCTTATTCAGAGAAAGCTTTCACTATAGACATTTCTTCGATGGTCTTATTCAATTTGTTATCTTGCAGCTGCAACTTAGACATTAGGGGTTCAAAGGTTTTAGCGTCGTCAACGATCGAGCCATGAATCTCACCAACAATTGAGGGGTATTCGTATACAAAGTTTATCAATAACAAAAAATAATTTTTTTGTTAAATAGAAGAGCCAATAAAATACAAAACAATTTAATCGAATCCGTGGAAACTTATACACTACATCTAGCTTTATTGCCACACAAATGACTAGAATGATCGTTATCTTTACACACTTGTCACCAACAATCGATTCTACACCCCCTCCAATTGGGTTACGCTATAACTTGATTTTATGGCCTTCATATGCCATGAGGGAGAGGATTCGATCCCCAACAAATCCTCTTAGGAAGTTAAAAAAAAAACTAAACTAACTCTAGCATCCCTTGGTACATGCTCAAATATGTTATAACAAGTATTTTTTTATTTGTTGTCTCATTACGTGAGATTAAGGAGGTTATGGACATGTAAGAGTTTAAACAAATTCCTCCACACGTGAATGAACCCAGAAGTATCTAGAATCTATGACAAAACATACATGTATTACTATTAATACTATTAATGCACCAACATCGTTCTTTTATCTCTATCAATGGGATTTTTAATGGCATTAAAAAGGTCTTTAAAATCAACTATTGACTAAATATATTCTTTTATCTCTATCAATGGGATTTTTAATGGCATTAAAAAGGTCTTTAAAATCAACCATTGACTAAATATATTTTGTTGCCTATTTTGATGTGTGTTGCCCATCCCTTGATTTTTATCTTGCAAACAACCATATCCTTTTCTTTATTTCCAATGAATATGGTCTAATTTAGGAAACTTTTATTTTGGCACCAAAGCACTTGCACTTGCTGCATCCCTTGGGACTATGTCAATTTAATCTTTAATTTCCTCTAGATATCTTTTATATTATTTTTTTTGCAATTTTGTTATCCAAATGGGTCTTCGAGTTTATTTGTGCAACATCAACTCTGCTCTTAGCTTTGTTAGGGCCCATTTCACCTTAGTTTTTGTATATTAGTAATATGCGCCTAACCTCTCATATTTGGTTTTTTGGTTTTGTAATGACTATGAGCATTGTTGTAATTTATAGAATGACACCTTCTTCATTAATGTTCTACTTGGCCCTTGGTTTGGATCCTATCTTCATTTTGCAATATATTTGATGGCTCCTTGTTTCTCAACTCCCATGGACCTATTTTTCTTTCTTTCAATAAACTATATGATTATGAAGCATGTACTACATATTAAATGGAATGTATGCCATATTTGGATGGGTCTTCAAGGGATGTGTTGATGTAGAAGGTGAGATATATATATATGCCTTGTCATGTTGTTTTTCTTGCTCTTGTTTTTGCAATGATTGTTGTTCCATTTGATTCTTCTTCCTATTGTGCCTTCTTATCTTTATATTTTAATGGTTTAGTTTTTTTTTCCTTTATTTTGAGCTGGTTAATAGTTCTATATTTTTATTATTATTATTTTCTTTCATATTCTCTTTATGTATTTTTCTTCTTTTGTGGATTTTTAATCATGCTTACTTGGGAATTATCTATTGCTTGAAATTGTTGTTCTACCTACTTCTAAATGTTCTTTGTTATTAATTTGTTTATTCTTTATCTTAATAACATATCTTCAATCTCTTTATATTATTTTGTAGTTATTGGTATATATTCTTCATGCTTTTGTGGAATTTATAATATGTTTCCCTTGGGTGGTTCCTTGGTAAGACCTTGAATTGATTCTTGTTGGGGATATTCAATGGTGTTTTCATTTTATTTTGAATATTCTTCTCCTTGTTTTTCTCTTATATTTCGTGCACTATGTTTTTGACCTAGTATTGAAACTTCCTTCTTTTGGTTATTCTTTATCACTACTTTGGTTCTTTGTTGCTTTTCCCTTTTCCTACTTGTGTTACCTTCTTCATGGTTTATTTTTTCTTAGTATTTTTCATGGGGTATTTATCATCTCCATGCCCATCTCTAGGGCCTCCTTAAAAAATATCATAATTATATTCATATGAAAATAAATACTTTTTGCAGGTGCATATTCCATTCCCAACCATCCGAGAATGACCTTCAAAACTTTTTTAAAATCTTAAAAAAAAACCATATGGGGCTTCCCATAAAGGGAAAAAAAAAACAAAGAAGTAATTACATTAAACATAAATCCTATTCTGTCAGCATTGTAGTTGTCATAGAAATATCAAAGAAGCCAAATTTTACATGTTTCTTACAGCATCAAATATAGAATACAAAGTGTCCATACAATCCATTATTATACATCATGAAAATTTTAAGGTGAGCTACAACCGACTCTCTCAATAGCAACATAAAATAGAACATCATCACAAAAGAAATAAAAAGACTTTAAAAATTTATGCATGGAACTACCTGATGAATTCGTAAATATGGCCATCCCTTGTTTCAAGCACTATCCAAGTATCGACGCCCGGTGATAAACCAAGTTTTGAGATAAAATTTGATTTTATTATTTTCTCTGAACACATCAGATAAATAAATGGAGTTATGGCGGCCTCAAACATTTTAATTTCCCCAAAAATGGGACTTAAGAACAAAGTTAACATCGTGTTTTACCCTTTCAACCATTTGATAATCACCATAGGCTCATCCTAAATTTAAATATGTGGAACTCTTTTTTAAGTAACAATAAATGATAATAATTTTAAAGCAAACAACTCAACAAAATGATTAGTCCATTGTCCCCAACCTACCTTGAATCTAAAATAGTGATTATCATTCAGATATAGAAGCCTTCCCGCTCCACATCTTGAAGGAGAACCTTAGCTTGCTTCATTTAAATAAAATAAAATAAAAACAATTTTTATACTTGTGAATGGAAATGGGATCAATTTGTCTATGCATGGGAGGTTTAGATCGAAACTTAAATCTTCCAAAAATAAACTTTTTTTGAGTAACCCACTAGAAAGGATGAATGGATTTTCTTTCAAACATACTTGCATTCCTTACAAGCCAAATGCCCTAAACTGTTTTTCCAAGGAGAACCCTACAATCTTTTAGCTCATGCTTTGAGAAGCAACTTTTAGAAATAATTTATTATTTAATTTCCTTTCCACCCTTCTTTGAAATCTAAAAAAATATCCATTTCAACCCAAACTTTCTTTGCATACTCACATTGAGTAAATAAATGGCTTATTGTTTCCCATTTTCCTAACACATCACACACCTATTAGGATCTTATTTATTCTTCTCTTCAAGCACTTCCCAGGTTAATGCCTTGTTCATTGATATCCAACCACATGAAAATTATTGCTTTCTTGGGAGACCTGGTCTTCCATGGTGGTTTTTACCACCACTGGATGTGTTTAGGTCTCTCCTCACCAAAGATTTTTGTGTAACCTTATTTGGAGTATAGAAACCTAAGGTAGGGTTTTGGGTCCAAACTAAGGAATCAAATTCCTCTTTTACTCCAACACGACTACTCTTCAACCTATTTACATGATCTTTCCACTAAACTTTGGCATTGCCTTCCAACCCAAAAAAGGATGTACTTTTATATTCTTGGTGCCAAATATTAGTCATTTCTAGATAAGAAACTTGAATAAGATTGTAAATGCCTTTCTCACGAAGTATCGATTAGGTTTCTAGCTGGCCTAAAACCATTCCCACAACCAACCCAAGGGTCTTCTCCTTTCCTCACACTCTCACTATTTCCCAATTTCCACACAAGCCAACTATGTATTAGAGGGAACGCGGTGACCATTGTCTTCCAAACAATAGAAGCAATATGGGAAGTTTATTTGGATTTCCGATATAGTTTATAAGGGTATTAGACTCAACATGTTTTTGGATTATCACCTAACTCCACATCCCCTTCTTGGAATTAACTTCCATGATCATTTAGTTGCCAAATCCCTCCCAAAATTGTAAATGTTCTTGAGGATTCATTGGGTTTTTCAATGAATTTCCACTTGACTAAAGGGATTCCTTCACTCTCCTTTTTGCTTTACCACAAAAATCTAAAACCTATCCTTCTAATTTTATCTGGCACCCCTTTTGGAATGAAAGCCAAGGAGTGCCAAAAAAACATAATTGCATCTAGTGAAACTTTGACCAAGACTAGATTCCCACCTCTTAACAACCATCTATCACACCATAAGTTGATTCTTTTTTCAAACTCGGCAATTAATCACCTTCAATAATTGATCCCATAGTCATTATCCTTAATGAAAAAACATAGGTACTTAAATCCCTCTTGAAAATCAATCTAATGACAAGGAAAAATCTAAGTAAACTCCTTAATTATATCATCATCCACCCCAGAAAAGGAAATAGATGAGTTTAGCATGTTAAACATCATGCTAGTAGTTGAACAGTAAATATCTAAGATTTCTTTACTTTTCTAGCATCTCTTCTAGAACCATTCATAAAATAACAGAACATCATCTACAAAAAGAAAATGAGTCAAATTTAGGTATCTTCCCATATTTATGCATTTCAAGGCTCTAGTTATTTTTGCATATATAAGAGCCTTGCTAAGTCCCTTTGCTACAGTTGTAAATAGAAGTGGGGATAGGAGGTAGACCTATCTAAGCCCTCAAGATGGTCTAAATAAATCAAAGGTTGAACCATTAAACAAGACAACAAAGGAAACTAAAGTCAAACAACTCATAACCCAATTTACAAAGTGCACACCAAAACCAAGGTGAAACAAAACAAGTCCTAGATACAACCAATTTGATCAATCATAGGCTCTAGACAAATCCAATTTTAAGATCGTATAAGATAGTATCATAGTCTTCATGGTGCACATTCCCTCTTCAACCACACCTATAATATCATGAATCTATCTTCCATGTAAGAAACCAAATTTTTCTTTGGATATTGAATCTGACAATAACTTTTTGACCCTCGTAACTATGATTTTATCTATGATATTATATATAGAATTGCATAGGGAGATAAGTCTATATTCATCAAAGGAGGTAGGATTATCATTTTTAAGAATAAGGGAAATAAAGGTGGAGTTGAAATCTCCCAACATCTTCCCATCAATACTTGACTCCTCTACCACCTTTATCAAATCATCTTTTGTCAATTCATAGAACCCAAAATGAACTCTATGGTCCATCCACCAAGCCCAAGATTCTTGTCCTTTTGAAAGTTGTGAAGTATAGACTATAACTCTTCTTTCAAAATTTCTCCATCGGTCTCTCATTCCCTAGATCATCAACAAAACTACATAAGAAAGATGTCATCTTCATGATACCAACAATATTTACCCTATCATATTCTTTATAGATCTGACCAAAATGCTTCACTCCTATCTCAACAATGTCTTTGAAGAACGAGATTTGGTCCCATCATTCCTCTGGATTCCCCAAATAGTAATTTTATTCTTCCTATAATTTGCAATATTATGGAAAAACTTTGTGTTCTCATCTCCTTTAGAGATCCGCAAACCTTTGCTTTTCATCCTCCACACTTCCTCTTTGTCGACTAAAATATTCCTCTTTTTTTGCTCCAACATCTTCAAATTTTCTTTTGAAGTCTCATTTAAGCCTTCTTTAGCTTCCCAACCATAAACTTTAGCAATTTGATGTTCTAAACAAACCAAATTTTCCAAATTCTTAACTCTTTTTAGATGATTCCAGGAAGACACCACCTTTTTAACAGAATTGAGGTTATGGGCAAATTGAATACTTGTTGATTCTCTCTGAGAAGCATCAAAATGATTCCATTGTTTTTTGAGAAAGTTAACAAAATCCTCTTCCTCCAACAAAGAAGGATTAAACTTGAAGGGACTTGGGGGGATTAAAATCCTTTATAGAAATTTGTATGAGCATTGGCATATGATATGAGTCCCCTCTAGTTCCAATACATGACCTAATCCTAGATTGGTCTTGCACTAGAAATTTTGAGATAAGAAAAAGATATAGCCTTTAAGCAACTCACTCTTTCCCTACCCTTTGATTCCTCCATGTGGAATCCATCTTGATGGGTTCTACATCTACCCATCCCATTTCCTCTAGCTTATTATGAAAACAATCTACTAGCGGGTCTTAATCATTACAAAAGACAAAACATGGATACAAACCGACCATTGGCATTTTTAGATTGTTGGCATCAAGAGAATTTATCTCTTTGTGTGCTATCTACATAGAAGGGAACCATCGTACCTGGTTGAGATAGTGGAAATATCTTCATTCTTAACCAGCATAGAGTACCTTCAGTGCACCTACAAATAAGATCCAAGCCAGGTTTACTCGAGGCAACAAGAAAAATGTGCATTCCTCCCACAAAAGTATACAACAAAATTATTGTATTGCATTGTATCGTGTGGTGTCAAGACTGGATGTACAGAAGGAGAAAGTTGTGCATCTACATATAAGAAAGGTTCGTTATTTGATTTTTACTCTCTCTCTCTCTCTCTCTCTCTCTCTCTCTCTCGATCAAATCATTGCCCATTTGAAGAAGTCTTGAGCTCTCTATCTCTCTCTTGATCAAATCATTGCCCATTTGAAGAAGGCTTGAGGAGGTGAGGACCATGAGTGCCCTTCACAATATGATAAATAGACCTCGATTTGATCAAAGATGGGTGGTATTTTGATTACATTTTGTTTGAAAATGGCCACCCACATCGTGGCCTCTCCTCTGTATTCCATTCAAATATTGGTGCCACTAGCTATCTTTTAGGTTTTAACTCAACCGCCATTTCATCTCAAACTAACTTGTCTCTAGTCTTAGATTTTCTACATCATTTCCATCAATTGACGGATTTTGCAGTGTCGTGAAAGTCTGTACTAATTTTGGATGGAAAATTGTTGGTATCAAAGTTGAAAGGCCATCTCAAGTTGGCTCTTCCAACAAAATTTATGTTGTAAATTTGCCATGGAAAGATGATGATAATAGCTTGATACAATTATCCAGTGAACATGGAAAGGTTTTGGAAGCAAGAGTTGTATATGATAGAGAAAATAGGCAATCACAAGGCTTTGGATTTGTTACATACTCATCAGAGAGTGAAGTTAATGATGTCATTGTTTCCCTCAATGGAACTGATATGAATTGGAGGTCCTTGAGAGTGAACAATGCACTTACACCCCGTGAGAGATCTCATCTTCAATGTGTTTGTTGTCGCAAAAATGGAAATGTTACAAATACATGTTGGATCCCATGGGAAAATATCAAATAATAACAAGAACAAAACAAGGAAAAAGGTAAAGCTACTAAATCTTATCATTTTGTTATTGCTCATTGTAATATTGGCACAAATGAAGGTTTATTCAAAACTTCAATTGTCTCTTGGAAATATACTTCGTTGCTTGACATTGGTGCTACTTGCCACATGAATTTTTAGAGAGACTTCTTTGAAGAATTGAATGACAATGTAGACGGTGCAGTAAACTATGTATATGGTTCTAGTCTCAAACCTACATGAATTAGCACCATCAAGCTTAAATTGCTTGGAACCCTGAATTTTTGTTTGCATAGTGTTCTCTATCTTTTTGAGTTGCGGAGGAACTTGCTATCTCTTGTGCACATTCGATAGCAAGGGCATTCCATTCACATGTTTGATAGACAAGTTGAAATAAGGGGGTCTTATAACAACATGGTCATCGTGATAGGATGGGAGGATGACATATTGTTGAAGTTGAAAGAGACATCTACACATGCACAAAATTTGCATAGTTTTATCACCATGTTAAAGGTACATTGTCTTCTAGTCTCTTGTAGCATGCTATATTTGGGCACATCAATTTTGATAGTATTTGTGTGTTGAAGAAACATAGTGTTTCTAGTTTTCCCACCACTCCAAGGAACTTGAAGCAAAGTGAAACATGTATCCTTGGTAAACACACCAAGCAGCCTTTTCATGGTTCCACTTCGAGAGCACATAGAAAGCTAGAGTTGTTACACTCTTGTTTGTGTGGCCCCATGAATGTTCCATCTTCCTTTGGTAATAAATATATCATGACTTTTAATTATGACTACACCAGGATGTGTTGAGTTTATTTGTTGAATCAAAGATCTCAAGCATTTGAAACATTTAAAAAATTTCATCTATGGATTGGAAATGAAACTCAATCTTGTATTGACACTCTTCACATTGATAATGGAGGGGATTACACTTCAAATGAGTTTGAAATATATCTTCACCAACATGGGATCAAGCATCATACCATTGTTCCATACAATATTATGCAGAATGGTGTAGCATAAAGAATGAAAGGGACACCCTTGAATGTGGTACGCTCAATGTTTTTTTTCAAGAATGTGAAGTTGATGTTTTGGGCTGATGCAATTCTATGTGCAATATATGTGAGAAACAAGAGTCCATCTCATGCTCTTGGGAACAAGACTCCTTATGAAATGTTGTATGGTTGCATTCCTTGGGTGAGGCATCTTAGGGTCTTTGGTTCCACCTACTATGACTTAATTCCCAAGGAAAAAAGAAACAAACTATTAGTGTGAACAAGGTTCTTTAGCTATCTAGTTTTTTCTTAGCTAGTTCTTCACTTTAGCTCTCTTCACACTAGGTTAAATTTACTTATGGAATTTTTCATTTTATCCTATATTGGTTGTGTTTTTAGTCTCTTGGGTGGTAAAGCCTATATATATTCACCCATCATTTTCATATGGGCATCTCATTTTGATTGTATGCTTTGCATTCTCTCGAGTAGAATACAGTTCATTCTTTCTCATTTCATATTTCTAGATTTGTTTTCCTTCATTCATTTGCATTCTTGGGTAGCTTTTCAACCAAATCTTACATGGTATCAAAGCAAATATGAGTTGTGGATTAGCAATCTTTTTAAAAATTTGAGTGTAGAGCTATTTTTTTCAAAGCACATGAGTATGCTCTTCTCTTGCATCCTTAGATGATTTGGAGAATCAAAAAATTGTGAATAAAAAACACTAGTTTTCGTGGGGGGCTCTCTTTTTGACTTGCCAGATGCAGGTTTTTTCGAGGCTTCCTAAATACATTATGAGCTCACCATTAAGTCTAGAGTAGTTGAGATAGCCATATTTTCATTTTGTTTCGTCTTAGTTGGACACCAGAGGCCAGATCTGCAAGGGTTTGAAGTTGGAGGTTTGTTGCCAGATCTAGTAGGAAGCCACCATTTCAGAGCATTTTGGGTCAAATATAGCCCTGACATCGCACTCAGAAGGACTAAAAATCCTTAGATCAACTGTCCATTTGTCGATTTTTGACAAAGTTGTCCAGAGAGGAAATTTTTTTCCTAGAGAGTTGTACGACCCCCCAGCTCGAAGTTCCACTAATTTATTTGGAGGTTTATACAATTGGAAGTTTCACTAAGTTTGTGCAAGTTCTGCTAATTTATCTGGAGGTTTCTACGGTTGGCGGTTTTGCTAAGTTTAGTGGAAATTTCTCTAAATTTGTTAGAAGTTCTGCTAGTTTATCTAGAGGTTTCTACAGTTGGAGGTTTTGCTAAGTTTGGAGGAAATTATGCTAAATTTGGCAAACGCTGAATTTTGAATTTCCTACCCCCTCTCCATTGGCAAGTTGGGTTTTGAAGACAAACGTTGCATGCTCATATCACGAGCTTTTGTCCTCCTTTTATTGAGATTTTTTTTTTACTTGGGATAATTTTTCATGTTCTTCACACTGGTGCAGATAGTTTTTTTATTTTAGTGCACGGATTTTCCAGAATTCACAGATTCTCACAAGTGACACTATGCAGTTCTCATTTTGACAACTTCAAAGGCTCATATATTTTGCATACGACCTCAGATTGAGGTGATTCTTTTTTTGAAAGTGCATGATTTTTCGTGTACTTCACAATGGTGTTATTTATTTCACTTGGTATTGTGCCAAAATTGTACTTTCAGAAGATACTCATTTTTTGAGGATTTGTAAAGGCATTGAAGTCAATTCCACT
>SNQJ01S0005355.1:38936-51066 GCA_010110895.2 Picea sitchensis | reverse complement strand
GGACTAGGATTATATTGTCTGCGATTTGCCTTCCTTTAATGAATCCTCCTTGGTTCTCCGGCACTATGGATGGGAGGATGTTCTTCAGCCTGTTTGCAATTACCTTAGTGAGGATTTTGTAGCTCGTGTTACAAAGGGATATCGGTCTGAAGCGACTGAAGTTGAGCGCTCCCTTCTCCTTGGGGATGAGTGCCAGGAAGGCTGAGTTGGTACCACCTCCCAGTTTACTGCTTGCCTGTGATTTCTTTATCATTTCAGTGAGGTCAGACTTTATGATTTCCCAGCAATGCTGGAAAAATCTTGCTGTAAATCCGTCCGGTCCAGGGGCTTTGTCCGGATGCATTTGGTCAAGTGCCTCTTTGATTTCTTGATGCGTGACTTCCTCCAGAAGTTTGCAATTGACGTCATCTTTTATGAGTGTTGGAACAACTGAAAGTGGGTACGTTTGAGGATTTGTGCTTGCCCTTCCATTTTCTGTATAAAGAGTTTTGAAGGTCTCGAAGGCTGCCTTTCTGATGTCCTCCGGTTTAGAAATTGTAGTATTTTGGACTTGGATTTTTGTCACAGCCTTGAAGAGATTCCTTGCTTCCGCTTGCGTCTGGAAGTCACTTGTATTTCTGTCCCCTTCTTTTAGCCAGAGGCTTCGAGACTTCTGCCTCCAGTAGCTTTCCTCATCTCTACATGATTTGTGCCAATGGTTTTGAAGTTGCTCTTCCATGATAATGTCTTGCTGAGTGATCTCCTTGTTTTCCAGAGCGAGCTGATGGTTTTCTAGCTGTCTTTGAGTTTCTAGGCGCAGGGTTGTAGGGTCGGTTTGATTTTTTGCCCAATTTTTTAGCTCAGCCTTGAGACGCCTCAGTTTTTCTTCCCAGACATAAAATGCAGATCCTTTAATTTTGTTGGTCCAAACCTTGGAGACTTTTCTTCGGAAGTCCTTGTCCTGTATCCAAGCGGGGTTAAATCTGAATGGAATGGGCCCTTAGCCTTGCTCTTTCTTAATTTCCAGGGTGATTGGCTTATGATCAGAGGTACTGTTAGGAAGGATTTCTGAGGAGGTTGTGAGTCCTAATGTCAGGAAAGAACTCTGTACTAGAAATCTGTCCAGGCGGGCTGCTATGTGTCCTGGACCTACCCTTTTATTGGTCCAGGTGTAGCTCCCTCTTGAGGGTTTAATGTCCATTAAATCCCATGTTGAGATCAGGTCCTCCACCCACTCTCGGGATGGGTCCCTTACAATGGACCCCCCTCGTTTTTCTTCTGTTGCTAGGGTTACATTTAAGTCACCCCCTAGGACTATATTTTCCAGTTCATTCGCTATTAGATAGTCTTGAATAGATTGCCAACAAATTCTTTTTTCGTCAATATGCTGAGGGACATAAATATTAAAGAGACTTACAGTTTGTCCGGATTCCTTGTGGAGCAGTTGAGTGCATATCCAGTGCATGCAAAGGTCGGAGCAGATTAGATCTAATTTGGAGGCGTTCCACATGGTGCAGAGCCCTCCTGAAGCGCCCCTAGCGTTGTCAGCTACACCCTGGCTGCTTCTCCATGCGTTTTTTAAGACTTTTAATGAATCTTGTTGACTCATTTTGGTTTCCTGGATGAGTAGGATGTCCGTTCTTGTTGTTTTTATTAAATCCCTGATAGCGTCTTCCTTCTTCCTGCTGCCGAGACCCCTACAGTTCCAGGATGTGAATTTCATTGGTTATTTTGCGAGGGAGAGTGGCCTCCTTGGGAGGCCTTTGCCTGATTCCTTGTTTGCCTTACATCGATTATTTGCTTGAGGGTTGGCTGGGCTCCTTTGAGGATGTTCTTGTACGTTTCTTTTTCCCTTTCCGCCTTTTTGGACTTCCTCCCTCTGCCAGGCCGTTTTGGGGTGTCCCAAGCTTCACTTGTCCCCTCTGTTTCATTCCCTGACGAGATCTCGCCCTCTTCGATGCCTTGATCCACTTCATTCCTTGGGGGAGGGGTTTCTTCTTCCTCAGTGCCTTGAATCCCCCCATTCTCCACGCCTCCTGTTGCATTTGATGTTCCTTCGATTTCCTTGTTTTGGGTGACTCTGCCTTCTTCGCCTTGGCCGGTGTTGCTTGAGGGCGCTGCTTCCCCTTCATTTCCCAACTCTTTGAAACTGTTTGTCTTGCCCTGGATCCCTGGGTTGCTTTGGGCCAGCGCTGGGTTGTCTCTTTGTGGGCCGGTGGGTTTCGCTCTTCCTTTCCGGGGTTGCTGCCATCCCTCCTCCCTTTCTTTCTCTTGCAAGGCCTTGGGGCAGTTCCTCTGGAAGTGACCGTAATCATGACATCCTCTACATTTAAACGACAGCTGTTCGTAGTCTATTTTTTGCAGGTGGTGCCATTCCCCCACCTTCAGTTTCACTACTTCCGGCAACCCGACTTCCAAGTCAACTTCAACGCAGATTCTGGCACAAGAGTATTGGTCTTTTGGGTCGGCTTTATCAATATAATGGCCTAGCCCGTTCCCGATCGCTTGCAACGACGAGGAGTTCCAGCAGTGGATTGGGAGGTTTGGGAGTCTGACCCAGACCGGGACGTCTTTTGGTACTTCCGAGGCTGGATCGAAGTTTGGAGTCCAACGATTCAGATAAAGTCCCTGTGCTCCCATGAAGTATGGCATGTTCCTGAAGATTAAGTCCCGGTCCTCCTGGGAAATGAACTCGAAGATGAAGTAGCCCCTTCCAACGGCGTAGCAGGTCACACTATTCTGTATTAGCGGCCTCCAGTTTCTTTGTATCCAGTTGTCTATTGTCCTGGTTGAGGGCCAAAGCCCCATGAACTGACCTACTAGTCCTCGCTCTGAAAGAGAGATTGCTACTTTCATTGGCTGTTCCAGAGGGAGATTGATTTCTGGTATGTCCTCCAATCTTCTCACAAAGCTCGATGGTTCACCTTGGGTTGCCTTCTTCATGCAAGCTGTGACCAGTTTACTGAAGGACGCAGAGGGGGAAGGAGGGGGCGGTGGCTCCCCTCCGTCCTGACTCGCCATGGAAGCGGCCGAACCCTGTCAGCGCAAACCCTAACCAGATGTCCTCCGCACGATTTCTTTGTTGTTTTTTCAGAACATCTCCACAATCTTCATGTTATTTTAATATTTTTAAACATAATCATAAACCTAATTATAATTTCATCTTAAAAATACATGTTTAATGTAAATGATTATTTATTTTAATATTTTTAAATATATAATTTAAAAAAGCTTTGTTTTGCAATTTTTTAAAACAAGAGATTTAACAGCCCTCTTCCTGGTCATTCCCAAAGCATGCTTCTGTGCTCCTCTCATTCCACTAGTTAAGAAAAGAACCTTCCACCCAGGCTCTCTAGTTATCCCCTATCGAGTATAAGCTGCTAGTGTTAAAGTAATCCATTCCTAGTTTCATGCCTATATTATTTGGGGGGACTATGGCTTAGAAACAATGTTAACTTTGGTTGGTCCAGGTATCGGAACCGTGTGAACGGAGAGTGGGCAGAAGGGAATGAGGTCCTCATACGGAGTCGCACACTTGAGCAGTGCGGGAGACCCGGATGGGGAATGGGTCGGTGCAGTGAACTCCACACCCTACCCTTTGGAGATGGAGAAGAATCACTTCAGCATGCTATCTTCTGGGACAACATCAAAGGAAGGTCTTCAACTAGAATCCACTCGGTCTATGCAAGCCAATACCTCAGAAAGAACGGGGAGGGACAACACCCTGGCATTGAATCTACATGCGGACCCACAACCTCGAATCT
The DNA here is from genome assembly GCA_010110895.2 of Picea sitchensis. Lineage (NCBI taxonomy): Eukaryota > Viridiplantae > Streptophyta > Pinopsida > Pinales > Pinaceae > Picea > Picea sitchensis. The sequence goes on along the minus strand of SNQJ01S0005355.1, from coordinate 47,323 downwards.
GGGAATAAAACTGGTACCTCGGATGGGATACAACCTGCCCATACACCATCCATAATAGCTAGGTGGGTGCGGGAGCAATTTCGTTCATCGGATTCTGTGGTGCAAAAGAACGGGCTTCTTTATCAAAGGGTTGGGGGAACAACTGTGGCTTGGTTAAGGGAACCCACTGGAGCTGTAGCGAGAGCTTCATGGGGCAATTTTCATTGCTTATGGACCCAAGAAAATATGTCATATCGACAAGGGAATCAGAATATATGAATGCCTCGAAATGGGAATCTAAATTCAGGATTTGCGCGACCCAAGACTTACTTACCTTGATGGTAATTAATAGAAAGTAGAATGGGTGCAAGTGAAGCAATTACACCGCGAACAAACTGTTGTTTCATCTTGCACAAGATTAATAATTTTAACATCCTTTAATAATTTTATGTAATTAAATTGTACAATATTAATATTTAATATTTGGTAAAAATGTTTTTAGATAATGTTAGATAGTTGATAATAAATATTCTATTTATTATTTGTAATAAATATTATTTTTTAAATATATTTAATTAGTAGACATAGCAATGGTATAGAATGGATTAAGAGAAACTACAATGTTGAAAAGTAAACAAAAAGAAAGCACTGATAGAATTTGGTTGTGGCGATGTATTATTTGGCTATGACATTTCCACAAACGAATTTGAACTATTTAGTTTAAATGATATTAAATTGATACATGTAAGCATATTTTGCACTTGTCCATGATAATCTTGTTTTGCAACTATAAGCTGGGAATAATCTTTACGAGTAAATTAACTTTTAATTTACTCTTAATTAACTCAACAAATTAATTATTAAATAAATGATAAATACATAAAATAAAAAAAACAAAATAAAATATACAACAAAATCAATCATTTACTTTTAGGCAGGGACTACACTGCCATGCAACACTTGTTATAGTCGTAGCGACTTGAAATATGTTCCTGCCATAGGTGAAATGTGAACAAATTATGTTTACACTAATCTCCACCACCATGTGTTATTTGGATCGATCAATATGTGATGACTAGACTGGATAAGAAGATGGTAAATTTTGTCATGAAACATAACATAGTTCCATGATGGTAAATTTTGTCACGGAACATAACATAGTGCCATGCATCAAAGTTGATTAGGTTTAATTATTTACAACTTTTAGTTGTAGCATGTTGTTAAGAAGTGTAATCAATGAGTAGTAGCAATATTCACTTAGTAAATTAATCACATAGTTCTCAAATTAATTTCATGAGAAGGTTGTTCTTTGGAATTTTATTTAAGATACCATTTATGTGGTTGGTTCTTGTCTATTATTTAAAATATATAAAAAGGGTGATAGGTAGTTAATAATTCTTACCATTCGAACTTATACAAATCCTAATGCTCTTCTACTTTTCTATGGCCATGCTTGCATATTTTGTTTATGTAAATAATGGAGTTCATATATCTATTTCTTGTGTTTTATGACTATAAAACTATAAAGGTGTTGCATATTTCTTTGATTATAACATATATCATCAAAGTTATTTGGCTCTATGACAATGCAAATCGTGCCTTCTATATGTGGTTAATGTAGGCAAGGTTAATGTAGGTTTTGCCTTAGTAATATATCATTTATCATGAACATTGGTTGCATTAGGCATTCATGGTGGCATTGGCTAGGGTTAAACCCTAGCTACTCATGGTCTCAACCCTCAACTTGTGTGCATAGGTGGTCTCAACCCACTCGACATCTAGGCTTGGCATGGCTTACAATTCGTGTTATTGTGGCAAATCAAGCAACTAGCAGGGGTTCATTTGGCATTTTTTTGCACAATAGCAACTTCTATGACTATGATGGAAATGTCATATTTCCTTAGTGACTTTATTTACCCTTTGAACATAGACTTATGCACTTTGATATCATTTTAATTTTTAAATGAATATATACTACTTTGGATTCTAGAAAATCAATCTTGTGTTCATTTGAGGAGTGATACGGCCCAAAATATGTTCAAGGTCATGGTTTGTCAACCCTTTTGTGTTATGGACTAGTGATTTTTTGAGAAGTAATAATGGAATTTTTTTTATGGGTGGTAGGTGCTGGGNAAATATATAAAAAGGGTGATAGGTAGTTAATAATTCTTACCATTCGAACTTATACAAATCCTAATGCTCTTCTACTTTTCTATGGCCATGCTTGCATATTTTGTTTATGTAAATAATGGAGTTCATATATCTATTTCTTGTGTTTTATGACTATAAAACTATAAAGGTGTTGCATATTTCTTTGATTATAACATATATCATCAAAGTTATTTGGCTCTATGACAATGCAAATCGTGCCTTCTATATGTGGTTAATGTAGGCAAGGTTAATGTAGGTTTTGCCTTAGTAATATATCATTTATCATGAACATTGGTTGCATTAGGCATTCATGGTGGCATTGGCTAGGGTTAAACCCTAGCTACTCATGGTCTCAACCCTCAACTTGTGTGCATAGGTGGTCTCAACCCACTCGACATCTAGGCTTGGCATGGCTTACAATTCGTGTTATTGTGGCAAATCAAGCAACTAGCAGGGGTTCATTTGGCATTTTTTTGCACAATAGCAACTTCTATGACTATGATGGAAATGTCATATTTCCTTAGTGACTTTATTTACCCTTTGAACATAGACTTATGCACTTTGATATCATTTTAATTTTTAAATGAATATATACTACTTTGGATTCTAGAAAATCAATCTTGTGTTCATTTGAGGAGTGATACGGCCCAAAATATGTTCAAGGTCATGGTTTGTCAACCCTTTTGTGTTATGGACTAGTGATTTTTTGAGAAGTAATAATGGAATTTTTTTTATGGGTGGTAGGTGCTGGGACTATTCATGATCTTGGAGGAAATTAGGTTGTTACTTATGTTTTGGGGCTTGGAAATGTTTCTAATAATCTCGCTGAAACCTATGCATTGTGGCGTGGCCTTGTCATTGACAGGGAAGAAGGAATCAAAACCTCGTGCTCGGAGATTCAATTCTAGTTATTAGAGCAAATTGAGTTCTCTAATTCGGGGCATTAGGAGAGCCACAACATATTTCGACAAGAAAACATTTTATCACATCAAACGAGAGCTCAACGACGAAGTCAACTATTGGGCCAAGTTGGCATCATCATTGATAAAAGGTTTCATCATTTAAAATGGGGTTCCAAGCACTACTCATATACCTTAATTAATCAATGGAGCTCACCCCATTTTGTAATAATTTCACATTAACAACTGGAGGATATCTAGGGACAGATGCCATGTGGCCTCCATAGCTCTCACATTTGACAATTCAATTCAGGCCTATGGAAATTAAATGCACTTCTATGTGATCTCTGTAAACATATGGGACAATGCACCTCTCGTGGTATACTTGGTTCTTATCTCCTTGTGGTTCAACCTATGTTTTGAGGGTGGGCACTATAGATTGCAAGTCTGTTCGGGTTCCAAGAGAGGAGGTTCGACGTAGGAGCATCGACATTGCAAAAGGGTGTCTGGGGGAGGCATATTCAGTCTGTTTCATCTTCTCAATGCAGGTAATTTCCTTCCTCTTGACCAAGCAAGCCCCGGTTCCTCAGTTTGTGTTCTCAATTCCTGTTTCTCTAGAGAAATTGCATGTTTTAGGAAGGAGCAATGGGAATGGAGACTGGCTAATTTCGTTAGTATGTCAAGGGGTTGAAAATTGCCATCATTGTTGGGGATTGGTTTGGTCTAGTTTTAGTAGTATTTTGAAAGGCATCCCTTTTATTTTCATGGACAATTTAGAGTTAACGGAAGTCCGTAGAATCTTATGTAGGCATGAAGAAATCACTCAAGCAAACAACAAAACTCTTATGTTAATTTCCTCAAAAGTCATGGAGATGGAGTAGACTAGCACCACTCAAAATGAAAATATCGTGACTATCATCCTCCTTTAGAAGTAGAGGATCGACTCCTTGGAAGTGGAATGCAATAGGCTTCGCACATTGGTTGCATCCTCGCAACTGGAAGCTCCCTCTCTCTTGCTTCCAATAATTTAGGCTTTGGAAATTCTTTGCAAATTGGAATGAGGGAGGAGGAGACGATCTATCAAAACAAAGATCCTATGGAGATTGAGGACTCAAGTCTCCCTCACTATGGAAAGGGGTAGGAAGCTCAAGCCAATGTCCATCCATATTGTTGTGAATGTTTTTTTGAATTACTAGTTTTTTGGGTTAGTTTGTTAACCAAGTGATAAGTGTAATCACCTGGAACTCTTGTCTGAAAAAAGTTTTACAACCTAGCATAATATCTTTAGAAATTAGTACAGTTTTAGAGACATCTTTGAATTTTGATGAATGCATATGCTAATTTCCTCGACGCAACCCCCTTTTAATATGAATATATATTTTTTCTTCTGGTTAAAAAAATAATGAAGTTTTTTTTTTTTAATCTATTATATTTAAAAATTTAAATATGTGAAATATTTGGTTAATAAAGGAGAAGCTATTCTTATAATAAATATTTTTTTGGGTTAGAAATTGGTAAAAGTTTTAAGTATGAAAATAATTTACTCACTATGATGTAAAATATACTTAAATTTTTTGTCCAATTCTAAATCAAATAAGATTGTAAAATTTTTAATTAATCTAAAGAACTTTAACTTTTTAATATCATTTTATAATCATTTTGATTATCAAAGTGTTTGAGGAGAGTGTCCAATTTGAGGGAAGTGTGACATATTGTATAACCCTTTGGTTCCTAGAATTTGATCCTAATTCTATTTCTGTTACTTGATTGTCAGTTTCAGTTTGTCTTCCCAATTTGTCATTACATTTATAGTATTTATTAGTTTTGAGAATATTGAGAATATTTTGGGCACTAACATAAAATTAGATCTCAAGAGAGTTGTGGCATGTTTATGTACATATGCTCATATTTGCGTTGAGATATACCTTAGTAAGGGTCTTTCAAACAAAATGATTCTCAAATGGAATTTTTTTAAATGCACACGAGTCTCAGATTATGTGAACACAACATTCAAGTGTAGGATATGTAAACTGCCAAGACATCTACAAGCTACCTATTTCCATGCTCAAGCTTATCGTCTCAAGAAAAAAAAGACCAAATCAAAACCAAAGAGGTGGAATTTTCTAGAGTAATTGATGTTGGATAATGATATTAATTAGAATGAGGTAGATCAACAATTGCAAGTGTCGATTGGGGAATCCACTCCTTCCTCAAGGGAGAGAGTAGAGGATATTGATGCGGGGCTTTCCTCCTCGAGGGAGGTAGTTGTAGTCGAAGTTCCTTTGATCGCAACAAAGTGAATTCTCATAATTGTTACCTATGATTCATATAAATAATTGGTTATTGTTTATGAATCTTGATCTCCTACCTTTTGACTTACAATTAGTTATTGTGGCTCTCTCTTCATAGGGGCAACAAGAAGTTCAAAAGAAGAAGGGGAAAAGGGGAAATATTGAATATTATTTTTAAAGGGGAAAGATTGAGGTTTCCTAAACTACAGAGAGGAAAGTGTTGGCATTGACTTTGCCACTCGTCTCAGTCTCGCCACCCATGAATGCCTTCGATTGTTTTTTATCACACAGAACCCACACCTAAAACCACCTTGCCACCTTAATACACTATCCACCTCCCTTCCAGATACACCATACTGGAACCACAATTGCCAAGATATCTCCTTCTCTACCAAGAGACTATTGTTGTAAATCTTTTCCATTTCGAAAACAATCCCACATTTCAACAAAAACCCATGCATGCAACATTAAATACTATTGCATCTCTCTAGACCATCCATATGTCCAAATGATGATGACCACCTGATGTTTCTTGCATCGGTCTTGCATTAAATTTGAAATGAATTGGGGTGACATATTGAAATTCGTTAAGGTATGGGGTTGATACTAAACACCCCATTTTTTATTAACGTTCCTATATTATGGAAGGAGGCCACCTTGGCCCAATGATCAACATTATAGTTGAGCTCACGTTTTATATGAAAGAATGAGACTATATCAAAACTACAGGTCGATTTTTTAATCCTCGAGATAAGGGAACTCAAGGCATTGCTCCCCGATTGTGCATGGGTTACCATGGCTCTAATGACCAACATCGAGTCCCCTAGAACTATTAGTTGTTTAAGCCATGCTTCCTTCACAATACATATACCCATCCATACTAAATAGGCCTCAATTAGATTATTTGAAATATTCCCTATCCCTTAAGCATAACAAGCCAACCTGTTTCCTTCGAGATTGTGAAGACTCCCACACCCCCCCCTAAGCACCTACCGCCCCTGCCCATCCCTATATCTTTAAAGGCCACGAACATCCAAGATTGATAAAATCACAATATAAATCTCCTTCTTAAAGGGACATAAAAACCCTTTTCATTGATAAAGGCTTCTTTTGACATGTTGTTACAAAATTTCAAGGAAGTCCATGGTTTTTTTAGAGAAAGAGACCCAATTCTGAAAAAAAATAGGAAGGTTGGCTTTCACTTCCTTTGGATTGGAAACATGAACACAGATGGCATCCCTCTTTTCAAGTGGTTTAGCATAGCCTTGCCTAAGAGCCTGGGAGGATGGGGTGTAAGAAACATTTATCTGTTTAGTCAGGCTCTAGCGACCAAAAATATTTGAAGTCTTGTCTTCAATAGATCGATTTGGGGCAGAGTAATGTCTTCGAAATAATTTGGCGGCCTATCAATGGAAGACAGATTCTGACCCCCCTAGAAATCAGTAAAAAAAAACTCAATAGTTTGGAAGGCCTTTGTCGAATATTTTCCCCTAGTCAATAATTGGATTGTCTCGTGAATTGGTAAGGGTTAGAAGTCAGGATCGGAGAGGACCCATGGTTGGGGGTTGATGAAGAGTTCAATCTATCATATCATTCATTGGCTCTTTTGAAAGAACATGGTATTCTTCATCTATGGTATGCAAAGGCCCCAGACTGTGATGGGCTTAGCTTCTTGGTTGGAAATCGGTAGAGGATCTTAGACTGGAAGATCGCCTTGCCTTAGATTGGAAAAACTATATTGGCAAGCTCTACTCCAAATTCATTAAGCTCAATGATGATAAGGAAGATTCTCTTTGTTGGTCCAAGAAGCTTGTTACAGATGAATACTCTATCAACATTAGTTATAAATATCATGTAGAGGCTACCTTCCAAGGTGAGAAATCTTGGTGGTGAGAGTGAGTCTGGAAGCTGCATGCTCCTATGAAATCCAAAATTCTCTTATGGTTGGAATTAAAAAACAAGATGTTAACTTGGGACAATGGTCTCAAAATAGGTTGGATTGGTCCCAATAAGTGCACTCTTTATAGGCAGGACTCTGAGTCTATGCTTCATATATTCGTTTCTTTCTCTTTTGCACCCTAGGTATGGACATCAATTGTAAATAAGTTTAAGCCTAAGGCTGGTTGGAATCTGCGAAGCCTGGAAGATTGTGTAAAATATTGGTTTTCATATGCATTTATGGCCAATTAAAGTTCTCTCCCTTCTTTCTTGATGTACTTTATCTGGTGGGCTCATAATCTCAGCCTTTTTCAAGATGAATAGGTTCCAATGGAGGTGGTGGCAGGTTTGATTGAGAATCTCTCTCGCGAATTTAAATGCGAGCCTAAAAATCAAATCCTCGCAAGCCTTCTATGCTAGTGTTGGATCTAGACGTCGCCTGAGATTTTTTGATGGCGCAAGTCAAGGGCAACCCCCAAGATGTGGAATTGGCATAGTTTTGTTTTTAAATGCCTCACATTATTTTCATGTTCATTACGTCCCTAGACACATCTCTAATACTAAAGTTGAGTTCATTGCTCTTTGGACTTTGCTGCACACAACTAAATCTCACAAAGTTTGAAAGTTGCAAATCATGGGTGAATCAAGGTTGGTCATTGATTGGGCTAATGACAAAGTTAAAGTTTAGGTGTTCCACCTTCAATCCCTGTTGAATTTCATTCACAAGTCAATTCGGGGTTTCGACTGGACCTCCTTTTCTCACATCTTGCGAGAGCTAGGCAAGATAACATATTCACTCTTAAAGGATGCCTTGACACTTTGTGATGGCTCTCTGGTCTCTCAAGAATTTTATGATGGTTGGATGATTGAAGACTTGTCTTTTTTTTTTAATGCTCAGTCTGTTGTTGGCTCCTCGACTTTTCATGTTTGTTATTGGACAATTTTGTAATATTCCTAGTATGTAGGTGTATGTGATGATGGAAAAGTAGATTGTATATGTGATATGGTAGACTGCATATGTGGGCATCCCTTTATGCTCAAATTTTGTAAAATTTTGAGTCTTTTTGCTCAGTCCTTCATGAGACAGATTCATGTATATTCTCTTAATGAAATATAAATAATTTTTTTT
>SNQJ01S0005355.1:0-10635 GCA_010110895.2 Picea sitchensis | reverse complement strand
CAGGAAGATGGAAGAGCAAGAAGAGCTCTGGAGTGATCAATTCCAAATCCAAAAAGAAATTGGGGACAAAGCCCCCTTCACTACCCCGGAACAATGGGAATTCAGGAAAGGAAAAGGTGACTTCGACAATTGGAAAAGAGAAATGGACTGTTGTATCCTTCATTTTGACGGTGCCTCAAAGGGAAACCTAGGCCAAGCAGGTGGAGGAGGTATAATAGAAAAGCCAAATACAGAAATTATGGTGCAATATGCGTTTGGTCTGGGCATAGCCTCCAATAACCAGGCAAAAGCAATGGCACTCTGGCAAGGTCTGTGCCACGCCCAAAGCAATGGAATCCGGGACTTAGTCATCATCGGGGACTCTTGTCTGCTAATTCGAGCCATAGCTCTCTCAAAAGAAACCCAAAACGCAAAACTTAATAACTTGTTGGCCAGAATTCGCTGCTTCTAAGGGGACTTGACTCGTTCCAAGTTTTTCATGTTTTAAGGAAGCTAAACCAAGTTGTGGACAAAGAGGCAAATAGAGGCGTTGAGCTGGCTCAAGGACAAACAATGGTCAATGATCATCAATCCACGGTGGATCTCCCATGACTTAAACCCACGCTCAGCAAATATCCAAGATCAGGTGCAAGGACGGGACAAGAAAAGACCGCACCAGGATTCAGGGACTGTACGCGCGATTGAGGGAATCGGGCATAAGGAGACCAAGAGACCAACCCACATGCAAAGGGAAGGCCGCGACCTTGAGCCCATACCTCTCGGGGCTTGCATAGTTGACATCATGATTACAGGAGGAGAAACTTGCTTAAATCCACTCACGGCTTCAGCCAAGGAGCAGTCCTCGTTCAAGCACTATCAGAGTAGCAGAAGGTTTGTCAAAGGAACAAGAGCAAGAGAAGAGGAAATGGTCGCGAGCTCCAGCCGAACTCTCTCAGTAGAGGAACGCCTGAAGCAACTAGATGACAAGTTAGAGAAATTGAAGCAGTCGCTCCAGTTTCAGCTCAACTTTCTGGAGAATCTTGATACAGAGTAGCAGAAGGTTTGTCAAAGGAACAAGAGCAAGAGAAGAGGAAATGGTCGCGAGCTCCAGCCGAACTCTCTCAGTAGAGGAACGCCTGAAGCAACTAGATGACAAGTTAGAGAAATTGAAGCAGTCGCTCCAGTTTCAGCTCGACTTTCTAGAGAATCTTGATACAGAAGCAGGGAGGAGAATGGAACAGTTGGAGCAGGACTTAACCTTCGTCAAAATCGGTTTCTCAGAGGAATTAGACAAGCTTCACCAAGAGTTGAAAAGCCCTCAGGAGAAATTTGAGGACAGAATTGGTGAGCTGGAGGGTAAGTTGTCCAAGTTAAACTTGGAATGGGGGGGAAATTCTGGAAAGTAGATAACTTCTTGATCTGTAATACATCAGTTTGTAGGGTCTTCTGGTTTTCCAGCATCCTGGCATTTTGTATAGAAGCTAGGGCTCTAAATAAGCTTAGTTTCAGGCATCTGAATGAGTTTGGGGGTTATGTTATTCTAGCAATTTTAGCATTATATCTCAGTTTATGTAGGCAGCAGCTCTGTGTAGCCCTGCCATTTGTAACCGATCTGTGGCTTTGCCACCATTAATATAATTCCTCTAATCGTTATCATCAAAAAAAAATATATATATTAAAATAAAAGTCAAGAAATCTAAAGGATAAGTACGTTAGATATAACTAAATTTTAGATCTAAAATATTGAAATAAATAATTATATATATTAAATATGTACATTTCTAAAGTATGGATGTGGGATTTTATAAAGTATGTACGACTTCCTCATTTCATACTTAGCCACTTTTTGGATCGCGGGTTCCTGGGCTGGCGGGCTCAAAATTGTGTTTCTATTGTTTTGTGTCCTCCAAACAGCACACAGAGTTTTGCGATATACAAATTGACAAGCGGACTGTCGACTCGCAAGCTCAAGATTGTGATTGTTGACTGATGGTGATCCCTATCAACTATCTAACATTATCTTAAAACATTATTTCCAAATATTAAATTATTAATATTGTACAATTTAATTACACAAAATTATTAAAGGATGTTAAATCTCTTATTTTAAAAAAATTGAAGTAAACAAAACAAAGCTTTTTTAAATTCTATATTTAAAAATATTAAAATAAATAATCATTTACATTAAACATGTGTTTTTATAAAATATAGATATTAATTTTTAAGTGCATTATTGAATCATATATAAAACATAAATTAAGATGAAATTATAATTAGGTTTATGATTATATTTAAAAATATTAAATTAAAAGTCAAGAAATCTAAAGGATAAATATATTACTAAATTTTAGATTTAAAATATTGAAATAAATAATTATACTCATTAAATATGTGTTTTTATAAAGTATGGACTTAGGATTTTATAAAGTATGTACAACTTCCTCATTCCATACTTAGCCACTTTTTTGGATCGCGGGTTCTCGAGATGGCAGGCTCAAAATTGCATTTTTATTGTTTTGTGTCCTACAAACAACACTCGGAGTTCCGCGATATACAAATTGACAGACGGACTGTTGAGCTCTCAGGCACAAGATTGTGATTGTTGACGGATGATGATCCCTATCAACTATCTAACATTATCTAAAAACATTATTTCCAAATATTAAATTATTAATATTGTACAATTTAATTACACAAAATTATTAAAGCATGTTAAATTTCTTATTTTAAAAAAATTGAAGTAAACAAAACAAAGCTTTTTAAAATTTTATATTAAAAAATATAAAAATAAATAATCATTTACATTAAACATGTATGTTTATAAAATATAGATATTCATATATAAAACATAAATTAAGATGAAATTATAAATAGGTTTATGATTATATTTAAAAATATTAAAATAAAAGTCAAGAAATCTAAAGGATAAGTAAGTTAGATATTACTAAATTGTAGATTGAAAATATTGAAATAAATAATTATACTCATTAAATATGTACTTTTATAAAGTATGGACATGGGATTTTATAAAGTATGTACAACTTCCTCATTCCATACTTAGCCACATTTTGGATCGTGGGTTCTCGGGCTTGCGGGCTCAAAATTGAGCTTCTATTGTTCTGTGTCCTCCAAACAACACCCTAAGTTCCACGATATACAAATTGACAAGCGGACTCCTAGACTGGCGAGCTCAAGATTATGATTGTTGACGAATGGTGATCTCTATCAACTATCTAACATTATCTAAAAACATTATTTCCAAATATTAAATTATTAATATTAAATATTGATATTGTACAATTTAATTACATAAAATTATTGTTTTTTTTTTACAGAAACGGATATGTTTTGATATTAAAATTCTCGGCATAAGTGTCCATTTACATGTTTCTAAGATTGTCGGGACATCTCCCAATAATCCCCCATACCCAGAATCCACCCATCTCTAATTCTGACATAATGAAGCTTCTTAGATTCTAGAATCCCCAATAGCAACAAGATTTCCCCTAACTTAAAGACACAAACAAACTGCTGAAGCAAAAAGCAATAAAACATAAAAACACTACTAAGGAATTGGATCCCAATTTTCTTTATCATCCCATAATAGAGTGCCCGCTGGGAGAAGAGCAACTCTATTTGCTTCTGCATCCGCCTCTTTGTTGTTGTTCTACAAAACATGGAAATAGCTTAACTTTTGAAAGGAGTTAGCAAGCTTTTTAATTCTCATAAACAATCTAGTTAGTTGAAGATCCTTCAAACTTGAATTTTCCACTAGCATTTTTATGAGAGTCTGAGAATCGCCCAAGATCTTTGCTTCCTTGATGCCCACCTTTTGTAAAATCGTGAGGTCTTTCAGCAGCGCCATCGCCTATGCTTGGGTATTGGTGTCTTGGCCTAGTCCCCAAGCGTACATGTGCTCAATTTGGCCCTCCATGTTCTTGATAACTCCACCTGCACCTGCGTTCCCCGGATTACCTTTCATTGCTCCATCAAAGAACAAAGAGTAGCAATCCATTTCCTTATTCCAATTGTTGAAACTCTCTTCTGACATTCTAATATGCCAGTCTTTTTTCTTTTCCTCTTGAAAATCTGCATTGGTGAGTTGTAAACCCAACAATCTACCTTACTCCACCTCAAGAGAGGAAAGGTTTTTATCGGTGAGATTTCGCACATGCTCACTCAGAAACTCTTTGAGAGTGGTTTTAATCTTAGTCAAGATCACTTTAGGAGTATGTGTTTTCCCCTGGAAAATCATGTTGTTCTGTTCCAACCAAATTTGCCAGCAGGTCAGCTTTGGCAATACCAGCCAACCAGCCTTAAACCAATTGTTATTTGGGAGATATCCAGGGTAGTGAAGCAACCAATTAGCATGCAGATCAAAAATGGAGGATGGAAGCTTTAAGTCTACAGACCAAAGGCTCAACATTGCGCTCCAGACTTCTAAAACGAAGGTGCAATCTAGCATTAAATGTTGGGCGTTTTCCTCATTTACCAAACACAGTGGGCATTTGGATGGGCCATGGAAGCCTTTCCTCATGAGATTATCTATTGTAAGCACCTGATTGTGGCATAGCAGCCAATTGAAAAAGTCTATTTTGGGAATGCATTTTTGTTTCCAAAGGCTTTTCCAGAGAGCTGGGCATGGAGGAGCATAAGGAATTCCACGCAATATATTATAACCTTGCGCCATAGAGTAAGAGTCGGAATGCAAACCCCAGCCTCTCTAGTCATGCTTCTCTTCATGTGTAGGAGCCTTACCTTTAAGCCTGGATCGAAGCTCCAGCCAAGCATCTTCGAGATCACTCGGAAATTCCGGCATCATCCATTCCAACTAGGCTTTGTCTTTCCAAATAGAAATGTCCCACAAAGAGACCAAACCTACGTTCTTCGTCCAGCAACGCAAATCCTGAAGCTCGTGAACATCCGCTAGTGGAACATCGTTCATCATTCGATCCTCCCAAAGGTCTATAGATTTACCATTCCCCGGGACCCAATACAAATTGTCATTAATGAGCGCATGGGCCTGCACGCACAATTTGTGGATTTGTGATCCATTAGCTGATTGAATAGGTCTGTCAAGGCATTGTTTTCTTGGTTTAGCGAAGTAATTCTTCCAGAGAACACGCTGAGCCCAACCAGCCTTAGGGGTGAATTGCCTCCAAAGAATTTTGGCTCCCAGCGCTAAATTTTGCAATCTCAGGTCTTTGAAGTTCATACCTCCCTCTAAAATTGGTTTGGTGACTTTGTCCCAATTAACAAGCGGCAGTCTATTTCTGTTTTGTTTTCCACCTTTGCAAAAGAAGTTTCTTATTATGCCTTCCATTTTTCTAAGAATTCCAAGAGGAGCTAGCATAAGCGAAGTTTGGTAAGTTGGGAGACTGTTCAATGCCGACTAAATGAGCATAGTCCTCCCTGCAAGATTCAACCAAGAAAAACCCCAAGCCTGCAGTTTACATTTAAACTTGTCAAGGAGGGGAATCCAATCCTTACCTGAAGGTTTTTTCTGTGAGACAGGCAGTCCAAGATACTTGAAGGACGTCCATTGAATGGAACCGACAAAGCCCTAGTATCTGGCAATAGCATTCAATTTAGTTTGAGGCACATTCCAGCCATAAATGTGACACTTCCCAGCATTCAAACTACTACCCAAGACAATGCAGAACTCATCCACCACCAGCTTGAACTTATAGGTAGTGTGAACAGAAGTTTCCCCAAGGAGAAGGGAATCATCTGCAAATAAGGCGTGATTGATTTCTTTTACTCCTCTAACTATTTGAAGACCCAAAATGTCCTGATCTGATCTTCTTTTTTCCATAATGTAGCTTAAGGCATAGGCTTGGAGGACAAAGAGCAAGGGGGAGAGCGAGCATCCTTGCCTTAGCCCTCTTGAGGCTTTAAAAAAAATTGTTGCTCTCCCATTCACCAAAGGAGCAATCCATGGCTCGGAAATGCAGGCACTGATCCAACTAATGAGGCCAGACCCAAACCCAAACTTATGCATGAATTCGAATAGAAATGAGTGCCTAACCCTATCGAACCCATTTGTAAAATCAAGTTTAATTATCGTACCTTTTTCTATTCTCTTCAGACTTGAGTGTATCACCTCTTGGACTAGGATTATATTATCAGGGATTTGCCTTCCTTGAACAAAGCCCCCTTGGTTCTCTGGAATGAGGTCTGAAAGAATCCCTTTCATTCTGATGGCAATTACCTTTGTTATGATATTGTATCCAATATTGCACAAGGAAATGGGCCTGAACCTATTGAAGGAATTTGCACCCTTCTCTTTCGGGATGAGGGCTAGAAAAGTGGAGTTCGTGCTACCCCCAATTTTGTTATAGTCTTGGGATTTTAGAATCATTTTATGAAGATCTTTTTTCACAAACTGCCAACAAGCTTGGATAAAGTTTGTCGTGAACCCATCTGGGCCTAGGGCTTTATATGGACTCATGGCAAACAAGGAAGCCTTCATTTCTTTCATAGTAACTTTAGCCTCTAACTTCTTATTCATTCTAGCTGTGATTTTAGAAGGTATCTCATCTAGAAACTTATTGTTGCATCCTTGCACCTATGCTTCACTGAATAGACTTTTAAAATGGTTGAAGGCAGCCTTTTTAATACTTTGAAAATCACTACAAGTTTGGGTGTCATCCTTAATTTCTGAAATGGAGTTGTAACCTCCCCTGGCTTGGGCTTGCTTGTGGAAAAACGAAGTGTTTCTATCTCCAGATTTCAGCCAAAGGCTTCTGGATTTTTGCCTCCAGTACTCCTCCTCCTGTCTACAAGCGTTCTGAAAATTTTGTTGTAATTCTTCCTCCCTTTTTAAAGTCTCACTCGATATTTTTCCTCTTCCATGTAGACTTGATGATTCTCAAGAGCTGATTGGAAATGATTTCTTTCCTCCGCAGGACTAGGGATGGTTTTGGCCCAACTTTTCAAAGCTATTTTCACTCTTCTCAACTTATCCTCCCAAACGAAGAATGGGGAACCCATGACCGACATCTTCCATATTTCTTCAACCCTCTCCAAGAAGTCCTTTTGTTTTGTCCAGAGAGGACTAAATCGAAAGGGGATAGGACCTAAATTTATTTGGGCTGAGAGAACCAGCTTTATAGGTTTATGATCCGAAGTGCTACTAGTGAGAATGGTCATTTTCGTATCAAGGCCAAGAAGAAGATAGGAACTTTAAATGAGAAACCTATCTAATCTAGCATCAATATGCCCAGGGCCCACCCTTTTATTTGACCAGGTGTACTTACCTCAGCAAGGCTTGATGTCGATAAGATCCCAATCATGAATAAGATCCTCCACCCACTCTCGAGCCGGATCTCTCACAATACATCCCCCTCACTTTTCGCCCTAGCTGAGAGAAATATTAAGATCCCCTACAATTAGAATGTTTTCTAGCTCCTCCCCATCCGCCATGTCTCTTAGAGAGTCCTAGTAGTATTTATTTTCCCCTGCATTTACCAGAACATAAACATTGAAGAAACTGAAAATCTCCTTCGAATCTTGATGTTGAAACTTTGTGAACAACCAATGAACATTTTGTTTTCCAACTACCAAATTGAGTTTGGAAGCATTCCAAAGAGTGCCCGGACCTCCCAAGGCCCCTCTGGATGAGACCGCCTTTGTTCCGCCGTTATTCCATAAATTTTTGTTGCTTTGGAGGAAGTAGTTTTCCTCCAATTTTGTCTATTAGACTAGCATTATGTCTGGGTTTTCTGTCTTGATTAGTCTCCTCATGACTTCTTCTTTCATCTTACTCCCCAAACCTCTGCAGTTCCAGAAGATCACATTCATTATTTATTTTTGTGAGAGTGAGGGCCCCCCTTGGAGCCCTGTCCCTGGTTTCTTTTCATCTTTGGGGTTTGAGCCAAAAGCTTCTCCAAAGTAGGTTGGTTTCCTTGCACTTTGTCTTTATATGTTTCTTTTTCTCTCTTCTCCCTGGATGACATCCTTCCCCTTATTGATCTTCTGACCGTGGATTGAGATTCTCCTATCTCTCCTTCCTCCTCGGATTCTTTCGAGCCTTGACTTTCCACCTCGCTCACTGTGTTCTTATCTTTGGAACTTTCTGTTTCTCTTTCCCCCTGCTTTGGATCCTTTTTTGTTGCATCCTCAGTAGGCTCCTTGTCTTTAGTCCTTGCAGTCTTCGTCTTCTCCCTCTGAGGCGGGTCCACATCAGGGATTTCTTGTGAAGCTGAGCCAAGGGGCCCGAACGTGTTTTCTGGATCTTTTAGCAGGAGGTTTTTTTGGGACGCGATGTTACCTTTGGACTGGTTTCCTTTGCTCTTTTCATGTCCTGCCAGATTAGAGACCTTTGGGTTAGATTTGGACCTCTTTACCTGCTTCCAACCTTCCTCTTTCTCCTGAACCTCCTCACTCTTTTTTGGGCAATTTCTGGCGAAGTGGCCGTATTCGTGGCAGCCCCGACACTTAAATGGAAGTTGTTCATAATCCAGTTTCTGGATATGAGACCAGCTTCCGACATTAATTTTGATAGCTTCCGCTAGCCCTACTTCAAGATCCACCTCCACACAAATCCGTGCATAGTCGTATTGGTCTTTATTGTTTGCCCTGTCAATAAATTTGCCCAATTTATCCCCTATGTGTTTCAAAGATTCCCAGTTCCAGCAGTGTATTGGGAGATAAAGCAATCTGACCCACACTGGAATTGCTGATGGAACATCCTCTATTGGGTTGAAATCTGGAGTCCACTTATTCAGATACAATCCTTGGGACCCCATTAAATATGGGCCATTCATGAAGATCAACTCCTTATCCTCTTTGGAGGTGAACTCAAATAAAAAGTAACCTCTGCCCAGGAAATAAGAGGTGACATTTTAGTTGATCAGTGACTTCCAGTTGTTTATCACCCAGGTTTCCGTGGCTTTGGGAGACGACCACAGACCTGTGAACTGCCCCACAAGTGCTCTCTCAGACATTGTCAAGGCAACTTGAATAGGATGATCCGGTGGTAGAGATACCTCCAGCATTTCTTCCACTCTTTTGACAAATTTCGAGGCTTCAATCTTCTTCTTCTTGGGCAGAGAGTCAACCAACGAGCTGAAGGCAGCTACGTTTGGCGAAGGCGAGGGAGGAGGCGGAGGAGAGGAGGCCTGAGGCGAGCCTTGCTCCTCCATGGCTGTGGTAACCCTAGCAGAGCATGCTACAGCGTGCGGGCAAACAATATCGTGTAACATCCCTATTTTACCCCCATCTTAGTGATGTAATTACATCAAATTATTAAAGGATGTTAAATCTCTTATTTTAAAAAAATTGAAGTAAACAAAACAGATCTTTTTTAAATTCTATATTTGAAAATACTAAAGTAAATAATCATTTACATTAAACATGTATTTTTATAAAATATAGATATTAATTTTTAAGTGCATTATTGAATCATATACTAAACATAAATTAAGATGAAATTAAAATTAGGTTTATGATTATATTTAAAAATATTAAAATAAAAGTCAAGAAATCTAAAGGATAAGTAAGTTATATATTACTAAATTTTAGATTTAAAATATTGAAATAAATAATTATACACATTAAATATGTACTTTTATAATGTATGGACATGAGATTTTATAAAGCATGTACGAATTCCTCATTCAATACTTAGCCACTTTTTGGATTGTGGGTTTTCGGGCTAACGGTCTCAAAATTGGGTTTCTATTGTTCTGTGTCCTACAAGCAACACCCAGAATTCTGTGATATACAAATTGACAGGCGGACTTGTGAGCTCGCGGGCTCAAAATTGCACTTCTATTGTTCTGTGTCCTCCAAATAGCACTCGGAGTTCCCTGATATACAAATTGACAAGCAGACTCCAGGGCTGGCGGGCTCAAGATTGTGATTGTTTACGAATGGTGATCCCTATTAACTATCTAACATTATCTAAAAACATTATTTCCAAACATTAAATTATTAATATTAATTTATTAATATTAAATATTGATATTGTACAATTTAATTACATAAAATTATTAAGTAAACAAAACAAAGTTTTTTTAAATTATGTATTTAAAAATATTAAAATAAATAATCATTTACTTAAAAATATTAAAATAAATAATCATTTACATTAAATGTGTATTTTTATAATATATACATATTAATTTTTAAATTGCATTATTGAATCATATATAAAACATAAATTAAGATGAAATTATAATTAGGTTTATAATTATATTTAAAAATATTAAAATAAAAGTCAAGAAATCTAAAGAATAAGTACGTTAGATATTACTAAATTTTATATTTAAAATATTGAAATAAATAATTATACTCATTAAATATGTACTTTTATAAAGTATGGACATGGGATTTTATAAAGTATGTACGACTTCCTCATTCTATACTTAGCCACATTTTGGATCGCGGGTTCTCGGGCTAGCGGGCTCAAAATTAAGCTTATATTGTTATATCTCCTCCAAACAGCACCTGAAGTTCTGTGATATACAAATTGACAGGCGAACTCCCGGGCTAGCAGGCTCAACATTGCGATTGTTGACGAATGATGATCCCTATCAACTATCTAACATCATCTAAAAACATTATTTCCAAATATTAAATTATTAATATTAAATATTGATATTGTACAATTTAATTACATAAAATTATTGAAGGATGTTAAATCCCTTATTT
>SNQJ01S0005354.1:337240-358364 GCA_010110895.2 Picea sitchensis | reverse complement strand
GTAAATATTTTAAAATAGTGTTATTTAACTAAAATTATTTTCTATTTATTGAAGTAAAGGTAAAACAATGTGTTAAAAATGATATTTTCCACTATATTTAAAAAGTATGGAACCATAATTTAATTAAGGACACATAATTACATAAAAAATCTTAATTAAAAAAACAAAATCGTGTACAACATTTTTAACATTGGATTGAGCATGGAAATATGATTAAAAACACCACTGAATAAAAAAAAAATAGAAAAGTTTGAAAATAGATGAAAAAACACCGTTGAGAAAAAAATAAAAAATAAAAAATTTGAACAATTTGAAAATAAAAGAAAAAACAAGCATTTAAAAACAAAAAAGTGGAAACCTTATGTATCAGAAAATTTAAAATATCAAAAAACCACCTAAAAGGGGAGGGGGGTGCTACCGGTAGCACCATTTTTAAAAACGAGGTAAAAAACTTGACCCCCCAAAAAACGAGAACTCTATAGAGTTCTCATTAAGTTGGTGATTGTATTCAATGTGTTACTTTTTTTCCTCTTAGTTATCTCTTATTTCCCCAATCCATCATTTAATTTGTGTCCCCTAACTAGATCTTAGTTTGAGTTGGGTTAGGAGTCTTCTTGTAGTTAACATTATTGGTAGATTGACTCAAAATGATACTCTATGTGGACCACCTATTCTCTCGTGTTTTATTTTCTTTATATTTATAAATTCTTTTTATTATTTTCATGCACACATGTGCATTTACCAAAGTTTATTCTTATTTCTTCATTCAATTAAATTGCTAGTCTAATTATTTTATTCCCTTTTATGGTTTACTGAAACAAACCTCTTTAGACTTAGACTCTTTGTTATTTTCCTTTTTTTAATTGAATAATCATTTGCATGCTCTTTCTAACAAAGTCTAAGTATTTTATTTTTATTTTCTAAGCCTTCTAGATTTTTAATACTCACATTTGATTATGCGACATGCCCTTCAAGATGCACCTCTGTGCTCCAAGGGTGCCACTCGCCTTTGACTAGTTTGGAAGTTTTTCTGACACTTTGAGTCAACACTCCACTTGGTCAACCTTGAGAGAGACTAAGGGCTTCTAAGGAATAAGTATTTTGCTTTATTGCGCACCCCTTAAAATTCTTTGTGAGTGATTGTCTCAATCTTCCCTCACGGCATCGTGGACCTATCAAACTATGTAATCGTTAACCTATAGTTCAGGTCATGGCGGGAGTGCTAGTAGGCTATGACAGGGACATTTCCATACCTCTCCCTCAACTGTCTAGTTTATGTGTTAGTCCCTTTACTCTTTATGTGAGTTGGATTAACAAGCATCGTCAAGCCTGAATCCATTGACAAGAACACTATCAATAATCCATATACATAACATCCCTATGAAAATCATCATATATACATGTAAATCAATACTCAAAACTCAAACCAAATAAAATTCTACTCCTTGACTCAATCTGGAGTCCAAGGAAGTTCGTTCATGCCATCAACATCATCAACCTATCATGTATCCTTCACACTCAGGAAAACTCATCAATAATACCTATCGATACATATATACATTTAGAAATTAACATATAATCACAATGACATCATAAAATAACCCATAAGAAAAGAATAATTATAATGTGTCATAATCGGATCATTTGCTCGCAAGTGTCCTCAAAGAATAAGTCAGTATAAAATGTGATCAGTAAATTTGGATGTTACATACGCCCCCTCTTGTTTTAAACTTCGTCTCGAAGTTTGTACAATATAAATAATAGTAGAAATAAATGTATTTGGCATATATCTACATATCTAATCTATCAAACAAATAAGGAAATTGTTGACGCGTCTCATATGCATCCTCCCATGTGGTCAAATGTGGACTATAATTGTCCCATTGGACCTTTACCTGATCGACTATTCGACACTGTAGTTGTCGAGTGCAATGGTCCAGAATGCGTATTGGCTCCACCATGAGAGCACCCTCGTCTGACACCTATAAACAACTCAATTCAATCACATGTGACAGATCTGAAATATAATGTTGCAAAATAGATACATGAAATACATCATGCATACGCCTCAAAAAATCAGTCAAGGCTAGTTGGTAAGCCACAAGTCCTTTTCTTTCTACAACTTAGAAATCTCCCAAAAACCTAGGACATATTTTAGCACCCTTTCTAAACTTGATTGAACTCTTGTGCAGCTTCACCTAAAAGAAAACTTTGTCGCCAATCTCATAACTGTGGTCAATACGATGTGCATCAACATAACTCTTATGTCGATCTTGCACTTCTTTAATCCTTTGTCTTATGGTTTGCATCTACTATTTCATTTCTTGGATCACTTCCAGTCCCACCAGGACCTATCCTCTAGTCGATCCCAACTCAGAGGTGTTCGACACGTTAGTCCATAAAGAAAAATCAAATGGTGCCATCTCAATTGAACTCTGAAAATTTTTGTTGTACGTGAATTGTACTAATGGTAACTGCTATAGTGGGAAAACCCCCCTATGGACTACACTAGGGTTCAACATGTAGGCAGAGATAACCATCTAAAGTATCCTACTCTTTATACTACCCCGAAAATACCCCACATTCATGCATAAAACACAAATATAAAAGGATATGGTAACTCTACCTTAAACTCTGCGTCCGATGTCGATTCTTTTGCGTTCAGTTGCTCCTCGACTGCAAATCTCCTCCCAAGGCCGACCTGCATTCATAAACAGACAAACAAAGAACTATGAACATGCATATTATATATGAATCAGTGGGTTAGATGTCATAATAAAACATGAGTCAAACATAAAGATTGAACACATCATATGGCGAGACAAAAAAAGTACTTCTTTTTATTAATCTCAAAAAGTCACTTACAATGAGATCGGCAACTACTTCTTGAACCTAGTCTAGGCTCCTCTTCACCAAGCTCCAACTGCTTCCATGTATCCTTATCCTCTCACAATTCTCTCTAGGGAAATGGCATAGGCTTATGAATGAGGAAAAAGGCAAGAAATAGGGAATTTTGGCTCAAAACTCACAATGTGGCTGCAAATTCTTGGGGCAAGGGGGGAAAGTGAAATGGGTAGAGTTTCATTGTTATTATGCTTCTCCTTGGAATGAGACCTCAACACCTCCTTTTATATGACAAAAGGATGGTTATTCGTTTGGGTGACAGGCTATAGGTTGTGGAATAGTTGGGAAACTATCCAGTAGCTCGTAATCTCAATGAATTCCTTGCAACTTTTTAATTTTTGCAACTTTTGTGGGTATATGCGGGTTGTAATGGTGTAGCTAGCGTACACACGCGAGTTATAATGGTGCAGCAAGTGTGTCTACATGGGCAGTAGTGGTGCAGGGCACGTACATCTTAAAAAATATGGTTTTTAAGAAGATTTGCTCGGTGATGGCTTGGAAAAAATAGCAAGTAAGATGGCATGATGCCAGGTATGCATGTATGGTGCAATTTAAGGTTATAATAGATGTCCCCTGATGTGTGATATCAAAAGAGCATATGATGGCCTAAATACATTACAAATATTTACCAATGTACAAAGCAAGTGAGCCCGGGACCAGAGTTCGAGAGGTGCCATCTTCAAAAAATAATAATTGTCTCACCGAGGCAGGCATACCCATGCTTGGGATGAAATAAATCATGGCCACCAATAAAATACACTGCAAATCCATGTCATATAACTATATAAAGTGTATCTGTGAGTAATACATAGCGTATCTACATCTCAAAATCAAAGATATACATGTATAGTATATATCTTCAAGAAGCCAATAACGCCTGATGGTTGGAGATGAGGCCTTCAGAGCTCGAGCAACAACTTCAAGATCTTCATAACTCGGGTAGAAGTGTAATGTGAGTGTACAACTTCACTACCCAGAGGTCTTCGAAAACTCGTCGGGGAACAAACAAGAGGATCTTAGTGATCAGGGAGAGAACTTCAGTGATTTCGAACAAGGACTTGATTGGACTTTCAGGATGGTTGGGCATGAGAGAAAGAGACAAACTGCAAAAGGACAGAATTAGGCTTAGTAAAAACTTCCCTTGGACAATAGCACGACAAATGATCAGACTTAGGAAACATGACATTGACATAAGTTCAAGATGTAGGAGGCAACACAAACTCTCCATGTGTTTGGAAGAATAACCAAACGGAGGAGGACACAACTCTATGTAGCGAGAAAATGTTCCTAAGGTCATATTCAATCCCAAACCTTGACGAAAAAATGGAAGGATGTGCTTTTTCCAATGGCGACTCATTGTGCTTCCATAAAAAGAAAATACTTTTCCCATCCTCCTTTTGGGGTATATTTGATTTTTTTGTCTTTTTCAATAATTTTGGAAATCTTGAAAAAGAATAAAAGAATGCTACGTTACAAAGGAGGAACCTGTGTCGCATTCATAGTAGTTCCAAGCATAAGGAACACACTAATGCTCAGAGAAAGGAGACATGTGCAAGAAACAGACACTTGGGAAAATTCCTCCATGGGTCAAGGTGTCAAGACGCAAAGGCAAAGTGCTACAAGGCTTGTGTATAAGGCACGCTTCAAAGGTTCAATTGAGAGAAACATGGAGCCGACATTAGGCCGAAAACGCAGGAATGAAAATGTGATTGATAGGACACAATGAAACCCCCTTCGATGTATTTTTTACGAGGCCAGAGAAGGTAAGATTATTGTTTTTTCATTTTTAGAGAGTTTGAAAAAGCATAAAATAAGATTCCGCTGGGGTACCTTTTTCGAAGGTAGTCTAGTCGGTTCGAAAAAGGGGTAAACTAGCACCGAAAAAATGTCTATTCAAAACCATTTTAACGAGTGTGACAAATACAATATCACTCGATAATATTTTCAATTTTAAGGAGTATGAAAAGAGCTTAAGTATGGACTCACTATCTTTTTCTAGATTTAGCCTCCTTAGCCCGAAAAAGTAAAATTTACTTAGGAGAACTCTCCTGACGAGATGAATCTCCCGAGGTGTACCTTTTTCCTCCTTAATATACAGGCCGAAAAAAGGGGTAAACTCATGCCAATAGATGTTTTTCTGAACCAATTAACGAGTGTGAAAGAACAAGGTCACTCGAAGATCTTTTCAATTTTAAGGAGTCTGAAAAGAGCTTAACTATGGACTCCATAGGAGATGTTCTTCTGGACCAGTTTAACGAGTGTGAAGAAACAAGGTCACTCGACAATCTTTTCAATTTTAGGGAGTTTGAAAAGAGCTTAACTATGGACTCTGTAAGGGTTCCTTTTTCATAAATTTAGTCCCTCTAGCGAAAAAGGGTTAAAATTACACCTAAGAATACTCTTCTAGCGAACCGAATTTCCTAGGATATACCTTTGTTTGTACAATTGACCGTCTGGACCGAAAAAGGGGTAAACTGCAGCCATATAGATGTGCCTTCGAGTTTTAATTTGGCAAGTGTGAAGGAAAACAAGATCACTCAGAAATCTTTTCATGTTTATAGAGTCTGAAAAGGGCTTAAAGAAGACTCATTTTGGGAGTCTCGAGGGTGATGCCAAGAGTGATGACATATTAGACATATGAGGCTCAAACTCGTAATCAGGACAAGACTAGCAAGGACTCTTGAGCCTAAAGTCGTATTTACATCTTTTATGTCTTATGGGTTACATTTATTTACAAATGTATTTACATGTGTGTGTGTGTGTGCTTTGTTTTACGTGTGTGCAATATGCCAATCTAATACATGATTAGCTAGAGTATTTGTGATTTGATTCAATCTCCTAGGAACATGGATATACGTAATATAATCAAAGCATCGTTCTAAGAGACATACCCTAAGGAATCATCGATGTAGATTAGGATCATAAACGCGATAAACCCCATTTAACTAGGACACAACCAGTTGTGCATCTAAGTAGACCTGGAGGTGAGAGATACCATGCGACAAAGTGTCATGAAGCAACTCTATTACTGCGCTGTACTCAGCAACATTTTTTGTGGTGTCACCTAGACATATACCTCCAGAAGATAGCAATTGGCCTTGAGGTGTGAAGATCACCGAAGTTGTGGAAGAAAGCCTCTGAGTGTGTCGGCTAGCATCATCCGCGAACCCAACAAACACCTTTGATTCACTTGACATCTACCACAGTGAAAAATATGACATCAAAAACGACACGTCCATAAAACAAAAAGACAAAAACTAACTGTATAAGAACTATACATATGTACAAGAAATTACCCAAGGCAACCAGCCTATGAGTAATACTTCTTGAGGTAGATCCCATTTCTAGGCTCCACCAAAGCTTTCCCCTCAAAATCAACCAGACGATAAGCGTCCTTCTTTAATACCTCCTTCACAATAAAAGTTCTGAACCACATGGGTTTGAACTTTCCTGCCCCTAGGGGATCCTTATCTTGGTTGTAGACCAAGACAAGGTCGCCTTCGGAGAAAATTCGAGGACAAACAGACCGATCATACGGACACTTGAATCATTGCTTGTGATCCTCATTAGCCAAGGTTGCATCATGACGTTGCTCATCAAGCTACTTGAGATATAATAAGTGTTCCTCAAGCGGTGAAGTTCCTGGCAATAACTCTACTGCCAATTTTAGATACGAGATCTGACACTCTATAGGCAAGACTGCTTCCAGCCCATAAATGAGTTGAAAAAGTGAGAAACTGGTGGCAGTATTTACAAACGTTCGATAGGCCCACAATGTTGAGTACAACATCAAATGCCAATTTGACTTGGCTAACTTGATTGTTCGTTGTAGAATGGTCTTGAGAGACGTATTCACAACTTCCACCGGACCATTCTCTTGTGGGTAGTTAGGTGATGAATGTTCTTGCCTCAACCCAAGCTTTGATGTTAAATCAGACATCATTTTTTTTATGAAAGTGACTACCACGGTTAGAGACAATCTCCTTCAGGATGTCGAACCTTGCTATTATATGGTTAAACAAAAAGAGAGTTGTTGTTTCGCCATCATCTTTGAACGTTGGCATAGCTTCGACCCACTTGTGAAGTAGTCTATTGCTATGATGATATAATGGTGCCCCCTAGCTGAAGGGGGGTGGCATGTAGTATAATAAATCCCCCACTTGGTGAAGGGGCCAAATATAATGACGGGAAACATAGGAGCGGGGTGTGCCCTCATCTTCCGAGAGAAGATCTGACACGGGTGGCACTTCTTGACTTATTCAACACATAATTTTTTCAACGTCGACCAAAATTAACCTGCTCGTAGAATGTTTTGGGTTGTTTCCAACCCATACAAATGACCACCACATGATCCAGTATGGTAGTCGTTAAGAATGAGTTCTACTTCTTCATGACTGAGACATCGATGAAGGATGCAATCTATACATCGACGATACAAAGTGTCCTTGAGTATGAGATAGTTTTTTTCCTGATGGCGTATACGTCGATGCTCATCGCGAGAAGCAGATCCAGGGCACTTCAAATTTTGGAGATAGACTAGTATATCTCCATACCAGGGGTCCAAAGATGAAATCAGAAAAATATCTCCTTTAATCGGTGATTCTTCAGGCGTAACCTCACCTGATTCGACCGGAAGTTCCGAGATAAGTTCCGCGAAGACGAACGAATTTTTAGATTTCTCAGAAACAAAACCCAAGTCAAATTCCTGGAGGATAACAATACATTTGTTGATATTTCCATCAATTACATGTCGTGTCAACACGTATTGGAACGGATTCACAACGACAATGATGATAGTCTTGCGAAACAAGATATAATGATGGAACTGTTGGACAGCATGTACTGCTGCCAATGCAAGATTTTCAACGTGGGAGTAATTGAGTTATGGTCCAACTAGACCTCGGCTCAGGTAATAAATGACATATTCTTCAATCCTATCATCCTCTTGAACCAATACCATACCGACGTTCGACTCTGTTGCGGCCAAATACATTAAGAAATATTTATTATAATTGGGTGGCCGAAGTAGAGGGGCAGACATGAGGGTGTGTTTAAACACTTCGAAAGAGCGCAAAGAGCTTCGTCCCAATGGAAAGGGACATCCTTATTTAGTAAATGCATAAACCCTTTAGTGATCTCGGCATAGTTTGCGATAAAACGCCGAAGAAAATTGTCTTTTCCATGTAAAATATGAAGCTAAGGGACTATGCACGGGGGAGGCAATTGAACTATCACCTCAACCTTTAGAGGATCGACCATGATCCCTGTTGTTGAAACAATAAAACCTAAAAGACAACCTGACATCATGCAAAAAATGCATTTGTTAGGATTCAAATGAATCGGATAGTAGCGACATCACTCAAATATAAGTCGGAGGTGTGTGGGATGATCAGATCTCTTATGAGATAATGATGCTAAATCATCAAGATAAACCTCGACTATGTGTTTGATATCATGGAAATCAAAAGACATGACCCGCTGAAAAGTGGCTCCAATGTTCTTTAGGACAAAAAGCATCTTTCGATAAGAAAATGTACCCCATGGATAGATAAAATTTGTTTTATGTTGGTCTTTGGGATTAATCCGTATCTTATTGTATCCCAAAAAACCATCCATGAAAGAAAAGACCTCACAGCCTTCGCATTCATCAACAATCTGATCAATGAATGGGGTGGGGAAATTGTCCTTTGGACATGCCTTATTCAAATCACGGAAGTTCGTACATACACAAATCGTTCCCTGCTTTTTATTGACTAGAACAGGATTAGACACCCATTGAGTCAACTGGACGGGGTAGATGAAACCAACTTTGAGTAGTTTCTCTACTTAAGCCTTAATAACTACTGCTTTCTAAGGATTAACTGGAAGAATCTTCTGTCGGACTAGCTTGGCATAAAGATAAGTTGTTATTTCATGTTCGATGATTCTTGGATATATGCGTGGCATTTCCTCATAAGACCATGAAAAAATGTCGTGGAATTCTTTAAATAAATCCATATAGATTTGAATCTCCTTAGGGGAGCAGTCTGCTCCGACAAAGACATTCTCCACAATGCCAAGGGTTCTGGAGATATCGATAGGTATCATTTTAG
Organism: Picea sitchensis; assembly: GCA_010110895.2. Taxonomy (NCBI): domain Eukaryota; kingdom Viridiplantae; phylum Streptophyta; class Pinopsida; order Pinales; family Pinaceae; genus Picea; species Picea sitchensis. Next base: position 349,368 of record SNQJ01S0005354.1, on the reverse strand, counting down.
CGATGGTTTCCATATTACCCTTGTCATAAACTGTGTGCGTAGCAAGAGGATTAATAGGACAAGACCTATCTCCAGTCATAGTCAACACAAATTCTCCTGCTCTATTCTTCCTAAATCTAGGAGAAAATAAGATCTGTGATGGAGATCATCCCAGGGTCTGTCCAGACTAGTCAGTGCCTCTATTATCGCCTCGTCAGAGGGCAATACCAAGTCTAAGGAATCGGTAGTGGTGGGGTAACCTTGAGCCCAAATAGGCTCTAAAACTGGATCTAACTCTTGTGTGGGAGTTGAATCGAGGTCGACCGAAGCTTGTTGGACTATAGAGTATGCAACCTCTGCCACGGAAAATGGCATGGACATGCCATGGTGCCGTGTCCCTTCCATCGTGGTCGATGGGGAAGGAAGAGTCCACGGATCGTTAAAGTAAGTCATGTGGAATGTCAACACTTGAAATATTTCAGCCTTTGGCTGGTCTAGGACAGTCGATATGAACTTGACATTGTCGGACGGGGGTGGGTAATCGAAAGTACCCATCAAAGGCGGGCACAAACCAACCCCTACATTAACGATGTTGGGCTATGGATTATCGATCATCGGGATCGTGGATGGCCCCAATGAAGGGTCATGAAAGGAAAATAACAACTAATCAATGGACACGATCTGAACCTCGTGTGGAAACAACAATACCTAGAAAATTGTAGCAACCATTGCATGCATAGCATAGGTCCAACTCCTTCCTAACAAAAGGTTGTAGTTGATAGGTGCATCGACCACTTCAACTTCGACGCACACAGTCTTTCCTCCTAACTGCATGGCGAAAGAAGGAATGATTCCATGTGGTATGAACGAATGACCATTGAAAGCAGTAAGAAGAGTAGGTGACAGAGACAAAACAAGTTGGCCAATGGCCTTCCAACATGCCAACGACATCATGCATGTCGAGGCACCCTCATCAACCACCGTATGAAAAATATTCTCGGTAAAAAAAAATTTGGTGCAAGCCACTACTATCTGAAACGTGACGTGGTGTGGGAGAAAAGGTTTCAATTCGATCATATAAAGCNTCCAAAGAAGACATCACGCAAGGGGTTTGTGACAAATATTCCACCACACAGTAGTTCTAGGCGGCCCTCGCGTTTGGATTGTGGGAATCTTTCTTGAACGCCCCTTTTGGGATGTGTTTCATTATTTCTCCCATCGTATTCTCAATTTGGAGAGGAACATATGGGTTTTCGACTTCTTTACCCTTCTTAGAAGTGTTTGGCATTCCATAATCGTGTGTTCTAGTTGCTATGTGAGCCTCACCTTTCAACATATAAACATTCGAGGTCGAGGGATTACTAGACGATGAAGGGATTCCCTGACTGCCCCCATCCGCATTCATATAGGTTTGACTTAAATTTTTCCCATGAGGAAATGGGTTCGTTAACACTGCAGGTTGATGCTGTGCCAATAACATTTGGGCCTCCGCGAGTCGAGGGCATAGGTGAGTCGGGTGGTCTTTCATGCAAATGTTACATGGATACTTTGACTTTCTTCTCTCTATGTTGCCCCCACCAGCATTATTGGTGGGTTTCTTATCCCCCTTACCCTATTTTCACTGTTTCTTCTTTCTGTCAACCTACTGGTTGGCTTTCGGATTTGTCGATTGCACATTGTGTACATCCGACATTTGTGTAGGGCGGTCAGCCGAATCAGTGGTTTGGCTAGCCATTGTATGTTGTATCAAAAATTGTTGCAATTGATTTGACAGCTGATTAGCAGGCTTTGCTTTTGCTGAACCAACGATACCATCAGCATTTGGTCTAGACTTCTATCTTCCCTTGTCAAGGATAGACCGTGGCACATCTAGCAACACTTCGTAGAGTAAACCAGAATGATGGTATATCAATGCAAGCTATTGAGCTCTCATTATCGTCTCTTCCTTGGAAAATACTCTTGGCATTGCGACGTGCTTGGATAACTAAGGGACCAAATACTTAATGAACCACTCTAGAAGGAAAGCCAGTGGGATTGGTACCTTTATCAAACTCTTCCTACGCTGCCATTTTCGGATGTGATCCGAGATTGGTCAGCCTTTGCTTTCTCAAAGTTGTCCAGCAATTTGATGCCGACATTGTATCTCACAGGTAATTGAAAATGGTTCAGAAAAACCATTGTCAATTCGCCAAAATTAGATTATCTTGAGCAGTCGAGCTCGATGTACCATTTCGCGACACTCCCGATAAGAGTGCATTGAAACAGATGCAACTGAACGGAGTCGTCTTTCAACAATTTGGACGAGCACCATAGGTGAAAGGTAGTCACATGATCGCCTGAATCTTCGTTAGGCTTACCTTCGAACTTCGGAATTTCTGAGGGAAACTTCATCGGCATGGGAGGCCAATGCGGATCGTGACAGATTGGGTTGTTTAATAACCTTGTCAAGTCTGGAAAATGTAGAGTTTCTAGAAATGGTAGTTTGGGTTTTTGACTATGTGCATGGAAAAAGGAGCCTGGATTTTGGCTGGCACCGAGTTGCCAGGAAAAGTTAGGTTGTTGACCAGGGTTCTGGTAAAAAACATGGTCGTGGTCGACGTATGGATATTGTTCTTGTTGAGACGTGATTTACTGACTCCTGTAATTGGACGTTGAGGGATGATAAGGGATTACTCTCGACGTTGTGTTCCAAAGATTCTAGAAAGGGTTTCCCCCTATCGATCCGGCAGGCATAGGTGCAGAGCCTTGCTCGGGGTTCCATTGACCATGGAAGGGGTTTCCCCCGATTAGCATCCCTAAAGAGGGTATTGATCCCTACCACGGATTCCAAGGTCCTTGTGAGGTATTTTCCCCTTGTACAGGAATAGTACCCTGCATAGGATTTTGTTGTCCAAAACCAGGGTTTCCCCCAGCTGAGACAATAGCTAACGAGAACGCATTGTTACCAAATGCACCAAACAAAGAGAACGACAAAGAACCCACCTATGTGGTGTTGGAAGAAGGTCCTTGACTACCTTCTCTGGACAAGTTGTAATTCATGTTTGGCCAGACTGGCTGCTAAGAAGCGTCATCGAGTGAGGGGGATGAAGGAGGTATATGACCCTCGTCGTAAGGGAAGGCGTTATAGGGGCTAAGGTGCCCCCCATGGACCCTTGCAGAGGAGTGTTTGAGGTCCCTACCCCCAGACCCATGGTCTATAAGGTGGAGTAGGATAGGACCGAGTTTGTATCAAAATTGGGCATCTTGTATGAGAACGAAGGGCCCATCACACTCTGTGTGAACGGAGCAATGATCGCCTCTATAGATAGAATCATACCACTACCCGAGGTAGAGGTGGTCAAGACCATAGTGGTCTGGAACTACGAAGGTGAGTTAGGAGGTGGAACACCCCCTGTGGCGACATTCGTTGAGGGAGTATGAGGACTCTCGAATGAAGTAGCAGTGTTTGCTTCCATCGCTACTTGCAAGACTATTTGACACTCCTGATGAGTTACCCTTGGAGGGACAACTTGTATCAAGATGGGCACCGACAAGTCAATGATCGGAGAATTAAGCAGACTAAGAGCTTCCTCTCCAAGGCCGAAAATGGTAGGCTCCTCTAGATTCGAACGTTCTCTTCTTGGGGATGGCTCAGGTACAATTTCTTGTGGCTCGGATGCCTCAAAAGACCCTTTCTGGTCTATTCTTCTCCTTAGCAGTGGCGAGGGTGGCTCCAAAGTAACCGGCAGCAGGCCTTGAAGCCTTCGCGACCGACGGAGCTCCTGATATTCCACTTTGTGAGAAGATCAATGACACACTAGGGATTTTACTAACATTGAAAATCAACACACACTAGAAAATTTCCTATGAGATAAATCAATCAAACCACTAACTAGTTGGAAGAACAGTTACACCAGCCAACACTAGAGCAACTTACCGGTGCAAGTGCAATTCGAACACGGAAGTACCCTCTGGGTATAATCTACAAAGAATGGCCCGATGTCTGCCCTAGGTACTGCGGTATACCCCTGCAGTCACCTGTGTAATTCACTAGAATATAGGCAACTAAGTTGCCAACGCGCGAATAATCACTAGGCGGGTACAGTCGACAGTCTGGTGGACCGCAATGAGCAGGGTATCAAGCTCGAAACCTATCAAGGGTATCAAAAGAAAGTGTTCCAAAAGAATACTGAGGACCTTGAACGGATTCGATACCCACAAATATCCATGGCAAATGTGACCGATAGAATCCCTAGAAAAGTCCTCTATATGTGTTCCCCACTATGCTTGGTCCGGCTTTGGAGGGGTTATCTTCGCTACCTTTCCACACACAACCTCGTGTTTAGCCCCTATGTTAGAGGGGGGTCCCAGATAACTTTCACGTTTACTGGACTTTTGACACTCCCTAACAGAGACTCCTATGTTTGTTTTATATCCTTGAAGAGTTTCCTCTCCAACCTAAATCAAGGCTCTAGCCTAGACTAGTTGATGGAGCCTAGAAACACAAAGTTTAATAAATTTTAATTTATCGTTAATTTTAAGTGGATTTTTTTAAGTCAAGGGAACGAAAATGAAACTAGTGGTGTGTTTTCAGAGATGAAAGAGAATAGCATCAAATGAAACTGGAAAAAAAAAATTACTTCTATTTGACAAATAAAGATTTTCAAATTTAAACTCTTTAACCAACTTTTCAAACTAACTTTTTTTCTTAGATATTTTAAAATAAAAACCCAAAACAAGATTTCTCTCAACTACGAGCTACTTAGTGTTCTAAGTATTCAGTAAAGAACTTAAGAAAACACTCTTTTTCCTGACAAGTAAAGCAACTAACCTAACTACTTAACCAAACAAGGAAAATAAATATATATTTTTTTTTATGCTTCAAAATAAGAAACTTGAAATAACTTATTTTTCTTTTCTCTAAAGAAAGTAAAAGGGAACAAGTGAAGACAAGATGAGACCAAAAAATGGCTTCTGGTCTACTGCGGATCACAGGGAGTCACTGACGATACTAAACAAGCTGATCAGAAAATACTCACAAACTCGTCTCAAACCCTTACAAAGAAAACACAAGAAATCTTTAAACGAAAAAGCTAACTGATGTCAAACCCAGGATAAAGACTGTAACAACAGAGACCAAGACTAGATCAAGAAAACCCCTGAGAAGTATGACTTCAATCATGGAAGAGGTTGACTACCTCTTCTTGAAGAAAGACTTTCTTGACACAGGCACACTACTGACACTTCAATAGCCTACGTATGTACGCGGGTTGTCCAAAGGTAGGGCGCATATGTACGTGTGCAGACCCACTGTAGGCCGTGTACACCTCTGTAACTTATCAAAAATAAAACTAACAATTAAGGCTGACAAGGCAGGGAGTACTGGTATGGCAAGCTAGAATCCCTTAAAGACTCAAAATCTTACAGAAAACTCAAAAAAGGTAATCAAACCAATTACAACACCCAAAAACTATCCCCTAAAAACCATAGAGGCTTCCCCAATATGGTCGCCAATTTTTCTATAGTGGGAAGACCCCCCTATGGACTACACTAGGGTTCAACATGTAGGCAGAGCTAACCGTCTAAAGTCTCCTACTCTTTATACTACCCCGACAATACCACACATTCATGCATAAAACACAAAAATAAAAGGATCCAGTAACTCTACCTTAAACTTTGCATCCGGTGTCGATCCTTTTGCGTTCGATTTCTCCTCGACTGCAAATCTCCTCCCAAGTCGACCTGCATTCAAAAATAGACAAACAAAGAACTACGAACATGCATATTATATATGAATTAGTGGGTTAGATGTCATAATAAAACATGAGTCAAAAATAAAGATTGAACACATCATATGGCGGGACAGAAAAAGTATTTCTTTTCATTAATCTCACAAAGTCACTTACAATGAGATCGGCGACTGCTCCTCAAACCCGTTCTGGGATCCTCTTCACCAAGCTCCAACTGCTTCCACGTATCCTTCTCCTCTCACAATTCTCTCTAGGGAAATGGCATAGGCTTATGAATGAGGAAAAAGGCAAGAAATAGGGAATTCTGGCTCAAAACTCAAAATGTGGCTGCAAATTCTTGGGGCAAGGGAGGAAAGTGAAATGGGAAGAGTTTCACTATTCTTATGCTTCTCCTTGGAATGACACCCCAACACCTCCTTTTATATGACAAAAGTATGGTTATTCAGTTGGGTGAAGGGATATAGGCGGTGGAACAGTTGGGAAATTGTCCAATAACCCGTAATCTCAACGAATTCCTTGCAACTTTTGTGGGTATACGTAGGATGTAATGGTGCATCTAGTGTACATACGCGAGTTGTAATGGTGCAAAAATCATGTGTACGTGGGAAGTAGTGGTGCAGGGTGTGTACATCTTCAAAAATATGGTTTTTAAGAAGAGTTTCTCAGTGATGGCTTGGAAAAAATAACAAGGGTGATGGCCTAGTGCCAGGTATGCATGTATGGTGCAATTTAGGGTTATAACAGTAAGAATTATTCCCTACATTTTTGTTGATCCATTACATACATATGTAACATATCCTCTAAAATATGATTCGTTCTTTTAGTTTTTCCATCTATCTCAAGGTGATATGTTGTGCTAAAATTCAATTGCGTTCCCAAGGCCTCTTGGAAACTAGTCCAAAATCGTCCAGTAAACACCGATCCTCGATCGGATATGATATTTCTTGCTACACCATGCAATATCAAAATCTCACTAACAAAAAATATAGCTATGTTTGGTGCTTGATACGTCATATGTACTGGAATAAAGTGTGCACTCTTCGTCAGAGTGTCAACGACTACAAAAATCGAATCGTGTCTCCTTGCCATCAATGGTAATCCAACAATAAAATCCATCGAAATCACTTCCCATTTCGATTCAGGAATCATGTGTGGCTATAAAAATATCGTTGGATGTCTATGTTCATCCTTCACTTGCTGACATTCCAAACATCTTGGCACATAATTTACTATGTTAGTCTTCATTCCTTTCCAGAAGAATAAAGGATTAAGGTATGCCTTCTTCTTCATGACTCCTGGATGAGCCATGTGTACTACTCTATGAGCCTCGATTAAAATCAAACTTATTAATTCATCATTAGGCGGTACATAAATTATATCGTTATACTTGAACAATCTGTCATTTTCAAATGAATAACCTTCATACCTCGATACCATCATGGTATCTTTTGAGGTATTATCCGTAACTTCTTTGTAACAATCATCGTCAATCTATAAAGCTAGAATCATTTTTCGAAGATTTGTCTTAAGAGGCATTATTGAGAATATGTGTGGTCTCTGAATCAATGCATCCACTACTATGTTCATCATTCCTTTAATGTAAGTAATCTCGAAGTCGTATTCACTAAGCAGTTCTGAACAATGCCTTTGTTGCACATTCAAGTCACTCTAATTAAAAATGTGTTGCAATCCACAGTGATATGTATTTTGTCATTAATTTGAATTTTCATCCAATCAAATAATGTCTCCAAACTCATAAGATATATACAATTGTTAATAATTCCAAATCATGAGTAGTGTAATTATCTTCATGCCTTCTTAATTTCCTTGAAATGTAAGTGATCACTCGACTGTCTTGCATCAAAACTCTGCATAGACCTTCCTTGGATGCATCTGTGCATACCAAGAATTATTTCTCCATGTTGGAACCTTTAGTATCGGCGTTTTTGTTAACAACTACTTATAAATATTTTTAAATGCTTCCGCACATTTCTCTGTCCATACAAATTTCTTGTTTTTCTTATGCAATTCTGTAATTGGATTTTCTATCTTCGAGAAACCTTTGACAAAGCATCGATAATAACCTTCTAAACCCATAAAGCTACATACTTCTTGTACATTTGTCAGTGTTGGCCATTCCATAATAGCCTCAACCTTCACTGGATCCATAGTGACACCTTCCCCAGATATGATATTTCCCAAATAATGTATCTTCGACTGGTAAAAAGAACACTTTGATAGTTTCCTGTACAACTTAATTTCTCTTAGACACTATAAAACTAGTCTCAAGTGTTCATCGTGCTCTTCCTTCGTCCGAGAATAAATCAGTATGTCATCAATAAATACTTGTAAAAAAAATTCCAATTACTCGCAGAATACCCCATTCATCAAACTCGTGAATACACCCGGGGCATTTGTCAGTCCAAATGGTAAAATAGTAAACTCATAGTGTTTGAATCTCATCTTAAATGTGGTCTTAGGGATATCTTCATCCTTAATCCATAACTAATGATATCTTGATCTCAAGTCAATATTCTAAAACACCGTTACTCCCTTCATCTAATCAAATAAATCATCTATTGTTGGCAATGGATATTGGTTCTTGATTGTAGCTTTGTTCAATTGATGATAGTCAATGCAAAGCATCCACGATCCATCCTTCTTTCTAACAAAAATCACTAGCGCACCCCACGATGATATGCTTGTATGTATAAGTCCCAAATCCAACAACTCCTTCAATTGCATTTTCAACTCCTACAATTTTGGTGTCAATATCCGGTATGGAGTTCTTGCAATAGGTTCAGTTCCAGGTTTCATATCTATGGTAAACTCCAATTCTCTTTCTGGCAGACAACCCGGTAATTCCGAAGGAAATACATCTACAAACTCCGATACTACAGGGATATTTTATAATCCTTTCGTGTCCCATTTTTCATTAAGTGCTAAGATGTTGTATAACTTACACCCTTTGCGCATACTTTTATGTAATTGTAAGAAACAAATAAACCTCAATGACACTACCTGGTTTCTTCCTACAATTACTCTACTCTCAAACTTAATTGTTTCGTCCTGCAATTAAGTATCGCATCGTGGGATTCTAACCAATCCATCTCGATCGCTATATCATAATATCCCAATATTGTAACATACATGTTTACACTTGTCATGAGGTCACCTAAGTTAATGTTACAATCCTTCACTTTTTCTCCAATCTTTTGCTTGGCACCCGATGCCATTTCCACGTGTCTAAAATCATCTTGTTCGACTTCCTTTACCTTAATTCTTTTAACTGCAACACTAGATATAAAATTTCAGTATCTCCTGGATCTATTAAAATACTAAAATATTGATCGACGATCATACCTGAGGTCTCAAGCACGGTGGACTAATGCTCGGCCTGGCAGTTATTCACCGTTGCATGTATCCTATGGGCCTTGCCCAAATATCAAACTATCATAGGTCCCAATGATCCGAATTCTCTTTCCTTCTCAATAGGATAGTCTCTTTGGTAATTTGGCTCTCCACATGTCCATCATCCATTCTTCGGTCTGGTGCTCCTAGTCCCGGAATTAGAATTTGTTGGCCTAAGATTCTATTGTACTGGTTTGTTCTGCAGACCAGGTCTAAATGGTTGTTGATTTTGCAGACAATGCTACTGTAACTACTATGGTTCTCTGTAAGGAGTCCTCTCTTGAGGATTCTATCATCATGGTGTCAAGAATACAGGTCCTTTGGGCATATCACGATGCCCAAAGGTATGTCTAGGTGGTGTCTGATGTTGTTGTGCTCCTGGTGTCGCATGTCAAGTCTATCTAAAAGGAGTCATGCCCTGACCCCCATTGTTCATCTCTTATTCATCAATGAGAGCCTTCTGAATTACGTCGTACAACATATAAGGCATCAATATCCTCCCTTTCGCATGAATTTTGAATTTGAGGTCGAACACAAACTTGTTAATCTTTAGTTTATCAGTGTTCAGATGTGGAGCATATCTAAGTAGCTCCATGAACCTAGCCTCACACTCTGGTACTGTATGAATACCTTGTCGTAAGGCGTTGAACTCATTAAGATGGCGCTCAATGAAGTCATCTGACAAGTACCTCTCCGAGAATAATTCCTCAAAAAATTCCCATGACATATCTTCAACGGCTATGTTTAGTTGAGGTAGGAGTGTCTTCCACCAAAGAATACCACTCCCCTTCAGTTGAAAGACTTCCATGCAAAATTTCATGTTGGAGGTGTAATCACATAGTGAAAATCACATCACCGTGTTCTCCAACCATGCCTCAGTGGCTAAGCCATCTGTGGCACCCCAAAACTTGAGAAATTTCACTTTCTCGAGTACTCTGTGTATACTAATACTACCTCTTGGAGTGAGTTTTGAACCTTCATTGGGCACATATTCTCTACCCTCATCTCTATACAAGAAGTTGATCAACACCTCTGACATCCTCTAGAAGGATCTCATCATACCTACTGCATCTCCCAGAACAACCTGCTCCTGCTCAACAATTGGCTCCTCTCCAAGTGGAGTCGATGCCTCCTACGTGGATTGTCTCGGAGGAAGCGTACCTCTTGTTGGTTGTGGAGCTTGATTATATTCTTGTTTCATAGGTCTTTTTTACGGTCGTGTTTATACCCCATGAATAGTGTACACCCCTCCATGTGGGGGGGTTGCAAGGGGGGATTTCCCCCTTTGCAGGGTTCGAGGGTCTCATCCCCCCGGTTGGGGGGTCCGCTGGCAAGCAAGCCCCTGGCGGGGTTTCGAGGGAGAATCCCTAGAAGGAAAAATTTCCTTGTAAATGATTATTGTAATTTCATAGTAAATCTGGACCATTCATTATAAGGTCGCAAATCTGACAATAGAAGTTATGTTAGGGTTTTCTTCCCTAGAAGGAAACCCTTTTTTATGACGGAAATGTATTGTGGCTATGTATCATTGTGAATATTGTATTCTGAGAGAGGAGACTGTGAAAGAAGGAATATGAAGTTACAACGGGTATGTTGTAGGTAGTATCCCTTCATTTTGCTGGATAATAAAAAGGAAGGACCTGGAAATTTCTCTGGTGGGCGTATCCCACACTCGGTGAACCACGTGTATCTTTGTATCTATTTTATTATGTATCTTATGTGTTTTATTTCCGCATTTGTTTTTATTTATTGCTACGTGAACCTATTTTTCTAACAACTGGTACCAGAGAAAAAAGTAACTCGCAGGAAAAGAGGGTTCCCGGTTCGAGTGGGAGAAATGGCGGATGATGGAAAGTTTAGGGTCAAGAAATTTAATAGCCAAAACTACCAGTTATGGAAGATGTAGATGGAATATTATTTATATCAGAATTTCTATTCCTACCATTGGGTGGAATAAAAAAGAAGCCAACGACCATGAAGGATGAAGAATGGGAGGCTCTTGATAGAAAGGCACTAGGAACGATACGGTTGAGTTTGGCATCATCGGTGGCTTTCAATATTTCGAAAGAAAATACAAATACAACGAAGGAGTTGATGGACACATTGGCTAAACTGTATGAAAAACCCTCGGCGTCCAATAACTTATTTTTAATGAAGTGATTATTTAATATGAAGATGTCAAAAGGTGAGTCTGTTGCAGATCATTTAAATGAATTTAATGCGGCTACTAATAAGCTAAGTTCTATAAAAGTGGAATTTGATGATGAGGTCAGGGCTCTTCTAATCTTGTGCTCATTTCCAGAAAGATGGAATGTTTTGGTCATGGTTGTAAGTAACTCTATCTTTGGTTCAAAAACTTTAAAATTTGACGATGTTATTAGTGTTATCCTTAGCGAGGAAATGCAACAGAAAAGCACATGTGTGACATCAGGTAATGCGTTAAACATGGAGAACAAGGGAAGACAAAATGATAGAGGAAAGGGCTCATGGAACCACGAGAATTCTAGGAAGGGAAGATCCAAATCTAGACTGGGAAATATAGAGTGTTGAAATTGTGGGAGGAAAGTACATTTGAAGAAAGACTACAGATATCCAAAGAAACAAAGAGATGGATAGTAGGAGAAAAATCAGGAAGCAAATGTAACATGTGATCATGTGTTACAAGATGCTTTGATTATTTCAGTAGATAATATTTATAAGTCTTGGGTAGTAGATTCACGTGATTCATTTCATGCCACGCCCCATAGGAAACATTTTCTAGATTATGTTCAAGTTTATTTTGGACAGGATCATTTGGGTGATGATGCACCCTGAAAAATTGTTGGAATGGGAAAGGTAAAAATAAAGCAAAGGAATGGAAACCGGTGCTTGTTGAAAGAGGTAAGACATGTTCTGTTGGATTACTGCGAGGGGGGGTGAGTCAGTAATAACGTAATTATAATAATTTTTCTTCAAATGTTATATCAATGTAGAATTATTATCCAATAATGAGCAGTAATAAATAAACAA
>SNQJ01S0005354.1:313530-323871 GCA_010110895.2 Picea sitchensis | reverse complement strand
TTTTGATAACCTTTTCAAATTCAGCAAAAGAGAAGCAGTCAGAGAAATGTCCCATATCACGAAACCAACCAACACTTTATGCAAGCATTGTCAACAAGGAAAGCAAGCAAAGACCAGGTTCAAATCAAAGGAATATTCAACGATAAGACCACTGGAAATTGTGCATACTGATCTAGTTGGACCAACTAAAACAAAGGGTTTAAAAGGTGATAAATTATTTATGTTATTAGTTGATGATTATAAAAGAATGACTACAGTTTTCTTTCTCAAGAATAAGTCAGAAGCTTTTGAAAACTTCAAGATCTACAAGGAAATGGATGAAAATGAAATGGATTCAAAAATCAAATTCTTGAGATATGATAATGGAGGAGAGTTCACTTCAAAGGAATTTATGGACTACTACAACAGTCATGGAATAAAAAGGCAATTATTTGTTGTTGGGACACCTCAACGGAATGGAGTTGTTGAAAGAAAGAACAGGATAGTACAGGAAATGGTTTGAACAATGCTAATGGATTCCAAATTGACAGATATTTTTTGGACACAAGAAGTGCATACAACAATACACATTCAAAACAGAGTAATGCTCAGAAACAACACTGACAAAACTCCCTACAAGCTATGGAAAGGAAGACCAGCAAATGTGAAGCACTTTAGATTTTTTGGAAGCAAATGTTACATCAAAAGAGAATATGGCAGATTGGGAAAGTTTGATTCTTGTGTGGAAAAAGGAGTACTTGTTGGTTACTCAAGTACAATAAAAGAATACAAGTGTTACAACCTGAGATTGAACAAAGTTGTGGAAAGCATCAATGTAACAATTGATGAAACAGGTAGACAAGAATTAAAGGAACAAGAAATGAATCAATGGAACATATTTACAAAGAAGAAACAAAAGATGAAAAAGAAGGGGAACACGAAGAGGATCCGACAGAAGAAGAAGAGCAAGTTCAGCAAGTGACTCCAAAGACACCTAGTAGACGAGTACAAAAGAATCAATCTTCAGATCAGATTATCGGAAACAAAGATGCAGGAGTTGAGACTAGAAGAAGAATGTGTTCACCAGAACAAACACACCTAGCACTCACATCTATGATTGAACCAATCTGTTTTGAAGAGGCGAGCAAGGATGAATTTTGGAATAAGGCCATGGATGAAGAATTGGATCAAATAGAGAAAAATGACACTTGGGAATTGGTTCCAAGACCAAAGGATAAGAATGTGATCAACACAAAGTGGGTTTACAGGAATAAATTGAATGAAGATGGACAGGTGACAAGGAACAAAGCTATATTGGTATGTAAAGGATATGCACAGGCTGAGGGAATCGACTTTGAAGAGACATTTTCCCCAGTTGACATAATGGAAGCAATCTGATTGCTTTTAGCTTATGCATGCTCCAAAAATATTAAAGTGTATCATATGGACGTAAAATCATCTTTTATGAATGGGAAACTTGAAGAAGAAGTCTACATTGAACAACCAGAAGGATTTCAGTTGTCAGAGAACACATATTATGTGTGTAAATTAAGGAAGGCCTTGTATGGTCTAAAACAGGCTCCTAGAGCATGGTACTCTAGACTAGATAAATATCTACATAAGGCAGGGTTCAGAAAAGAAAGTGCAGATAGAAACCTCTACATCAAGGTAAGTCAAGATAGTAATTTATTAATTGAAGTTTATGTTGATGGTATTATTTTTGGTAGTGATGATGACAGGTTAAGCCAGAAATTTGCAAAGGATATGCAGAATGAATTTGAAATGCCATTACGTGGAGAACTATCCTTCTTTCTAGGACTTCAGATACATCAAGGAAACCAACAAATTTTTATTTCTCAAACCAAACATATCAGAGAAATGCTAAAGAGATTTGGAATGGAAGATTGCAAACCAGTTATCACTCCCATGCAAACTAGTTGGAAGTTGAGTAAAGATGATGATTCAAAGTCTACAAATCAAATGCAATACATGTCAATGATTGGTATCCTACTATATGTGACAACATCCAAACCAAATGTAATGCAGGCAGTTGGACAGGTGGAACTATTTCAAGCAACACCAAAGGAATCACATGTATTAACAGTGAAGAGGATTTTCAGATATCTCAAAGGAATAGAAGAGTTTGGATTATGGTATCCAAAAGGAAAGGATATATCATGTATTGCCTACACAGATGCAGATTGGGCAGGTTGTATTTATGACCGACGAAGCACCAGTGGAGAAACGTTATACTTGGGTGAGTGTTTAGTATCATGGCTAAGAAAGAAACAATCATCAGTATCTTTATCTGCAGTCAGGGCAGAGTATATTGTAGCAACAACATGTTGTACACAGGTTCTATGGATGAAACAAACTCTGATAGATATATAGGTTGAGTATGATGAGCCCATTCCAATCTATTGTAATAATACAAGTGCCATCAGTATCTCAAAGGACTCGGTGATGCACTCCAAGATGAAGCAAATTCCAATCAAGTGTCACTTTCTACGAGAACAGGTTGCAGAAAAGAACATCAGAGTTGAGTATGTGGGTACAAAAGAACAAGTGGCATACATATTTACAAAACCACTTCCATGGGAAGCCTTTGAGTATCTTCGCCAGAGACTCGGAGTTATTTCTACTCCAAAATAAATGCTTTTGAATGCTTATCTTATATGTCTTAGATGTACACGAGGAAGCACCATAAAGAGGATAGTTCAGTTAGGGGGAGAAACCCCTGATGGAAAGATACCTTTGCCATTGATGACAAAGGGGGGGAGATTTATCAGATGCAGAAGACAAAGGCATAATTCCAGGGGGGAGCAATGGTCACAAATATGTAGAGGATAGAGGCATGGTTCCACGGGGAGGATGAGTGATATGACTTCAGTATTGCATAACATGATTTAAGTATTGAATCAGAGTGTTTCCATCAATACCAAAAGGGGATATTGTTGATTAAGGTTGGTTGTCATTGATGTCAACCCTTGAAGAAAGTTCGGTAGCACAAAGGTTTGGGTAATGGACCCAAGTTTGTTTGATGTAAAGATGACTCATTATTTTCTTGTCATGGTTGATAAGAAGTACAAATGTATGAACTCCAAAGTGGTCCCCTTATGGTGAAATATCTCACGGGAATAAGCTTTCCGGATTGAGTTATCCTAGAAGTATGGTTAGATAACTCATGCTTAATTGTGGAATAATGAGATGAAGGTCAGTGAATTTGTCAGTGAAACTATTATAGATGGATAGTGCTTGTCATGTCATTTTCGTTGGTATGTGGAACGTCACATAAATCCTCACGATTAGAGAGTTATGGCCATGTGAAGTTGGAGGACCCTCATGAGTCATCTAGAAGCCCCAAAAAGTCGAAGTGTTGGAAAAAGAAATTATTTAAATAATTAAGTTAATGGAGAACTCCCTAAAATAAGGAAAGTGGGATGCTACATGGAAGTGTAAATAAGAGGCAAGGCTCTCTCATTTAATCACACTTGAACACATTGAATATATTTTGTTGTGTGAGGATTATTTCAAGTACTCATTGATACATCTAAAGTTGTGAAAGTCTGAGGTAGTACAAAGGTTTGACGGCGAAATTCTTGGAATTACAGCGAATATTAAAAAACCCTATTTTCTAAGGTGTACGCAGGTTGGAAGTGTATAGGGTGCGTACATACTGAGGCATACGCGAGCTAGCAGTGTATAGGGTGCGTACATGTTGGTAAAGCCATGGAAACCTAAGAAGATGAAGATGCAAAGGTTCCAGATTCTAAGATCAAGCTCCTAGGAAGGTCTACAATGCTCAGATACATTAGATCTATCCATTGGTTCAAAAGGTATGTCTTATTTATATGAATAGTTGGATTTTGATGTATGCATATGAAATGGTTATGGAGATTTGAGGATTCTCCCTAGAGACTAGTGGCTACATGGGATCTTTTGCATAAGTCAGATCTATAGAAATACAGTGTTGGTATATTTATCATTGATACTCCTTGTTGAGGCACATCTTGTATTTCTTGGCATATGGCTAAGGGTTTTTGTGGTACATGGTTGAGATCTTGTATTTGTGAATTGGTCGATGTATTGAGAGGTTGAATATATGAAAGGGTTTGATGACTAGATCATGTGAGGGTTATTATACTTGTTCATGATTACACACACCTATATGGCACATGACCAAAGAGAGATATATATGATTTGGGTAAAGGTTATGTATGAGGATGCATGCACAGGGTACATTTACAGTCTGGATATAGTGATAGGTTACATATCTATGTGAAAGAAGTTACACAGGGTCAGAAGTTCTCAGAAGAAAGGAAAACCTAGTTTTCAAAAGGCATACGCAGGTTGCATAACAGTTTGGTCGCGTACATACGCGGGTTGCATAATAGATAGGGCACGTACATACGCATGTTGCATCACTAAAGTTCATGTACCTATTGTATTTTGTTGTACATGTTCAGCGCAGGTACATATTGATTACAGGGAAGTTGTACAGGTTGGATGCATGTCAGTGGTACAGATTAATACAGTTGTACAGTGGTATATCTCACAGTGATAGTGTGACAGTGGTTCCATCATTCTACTTCTACTTCAAGGCGATTGGATGGGGCAAGGATAGGTGGTTGTAGCCGGAGAACATAGGCGGTTGTAGCCTCCTTCTGGTTGTAGCTAGAGAATTGGGGAGTTGGAGCTTCCCTCAGGTTGTAGCCTAAGAAACTAGGGGGTTGGAGCCTCCTTCCAGTTGCAGCTAGAAGACAAAGGAAGTTGGTGCATCCAATGAATGTAATTCTTCAAGACATATAAGAAAAAGCATTATGTGGTTTTCTCCCTCTTTGGGTTTCCACGTCAAAAACGGGTGTACTGTGTATGTGTATGATTGTTCATTTGTTCATTGCTTATTTTGCTCTACAGTTATTGGATGATAATACTACATTGATATAACACTTGAATTATATGGTTAAAAAGGATTAAATTTCTCTATTACTAATTCACCCCCCCTCTCAGTAATCCAACATCCTTCACTCTCATGGAAACTCATCAATAATACATGTCGATACATATATACATTTAGAAATTAACATATAATCACAATGACATCATAACATAACCCATAAGCAAAGCATAGTCATAATGTATCATAACCGGATCACTTACTTGCAAGTGTCCTCAAAGAATAAGTCAGTATAAAATGTGCTTAGTAGATCTGGATGTTACATCAAAGTTCTCATTCCTTTAGTTTTTTTTAATTCTTTCACCTTCACATTGTTCATGCTCTATCTTCCTTAAACTTCTTATTATTGCCTGGAACTTCTTGAGATGTCTTAGGCACTCCTACATTAAAATGATTGCTTGATATTCTTTTAAGTTGAATTAACCTTATTCATCAATTTGTGGAAAATTATATAATTTACTTTTTTTTATTCCCTTAAGGTTGTTTCCCTTATTTGAACTTTGTGAATGATTTCAATCTTCCTCTTCAATTACTATAGGAAATTAGGGTTTTTTATGATATAATTTATTTATTTATTATTTTTGTATATTTCTTTCCATGATTTGAACTGTATGAAGGATTTCAATTGTCTTGTTGATTTGAACTCTCTAAAGTATTTCAATTTTCTTCTTCAATTCTTACAATGAATTAGGGATTTTTCCAATATTTGGTTTTTAAAACCTCTTTTGGTAATTTTAGTTATGTGGAGGAACCCAAACACTCAACCAAATGTTTTATTGTCCGTCTATGGAGGTATTATTGTTTGCAAGAATCAACTTCATGGTGGTTGCATGGTTTGGATTCAAAGTTTTCAACAACTCCTAATTCCAAAGAGTCCATGGTGTTTTGTAGGTTTAGATTTGTTCTTATATTTGAGGTGATCGAGTGAGTCTTGTGTCAATGTTTGTAGTGGTAAAATAATTGTTTCTTTTAATCATTTTATAAAATTCTTTGTCAATCACTAAAAAAATACCATCCATGTTCCATTTCGTTCTTCCCAAAAGATTTTTTGGTTAGATTCTCATAAAAGATACACAATTTGGTCACAACTTTTGATACGAGAACAATTGTTTTTATCATGGATCCATGAACCCTTGCAAAGGTATCTATTAGTGCATTGGATTTAAGGATTCCTATATAATCAAAACTATCACATACCCATATCCTACTTATGAGAATCAAGGTATAGTTTTAGATACAAATCTAAAGTAAATTTTGCTATCATCACTTCTTAATTAATATTCTATAAATTGTATTCCTAGATCCATGAAGAGGATGGATACCCAAGAAGATGAAAATAATTTGGGATATTGTACTTTCCTACTCATTCCACTTAAGACTTGATGAAAATGATAGAAGATATAAAGAAAACATTATGGGATATTATTATCTTCTACTTAACAATTTTCCTCATTTATAGCTGGAGCGAACCAAATTCATCTAAGATAGAAAGACCCAATATGGGCAATAGTGACCTATTACTTATAACCATCCTAGGCACCCTATGTTGGTAATCTGGAAAATTCCATTAGAGAAATTTTGAATTCTAAAATGGAATTCCTATGAAAAATAATAAAATAAGAGTTAAAATAATAAAATAAGAGTTATGAATTTTCAAAGGGAAAGAAAGAAAACTATCTTTTATCGTATTTTCAGCTTATCTTCTTATAGGTTTACTCAAAGTTTTAGTGTAGGTACTCATTGGATGTAGAATTTAATTTTACATCGAGCGAATACCCACTCTACATACTTTTGGTAGACTCGCAATGAGATAAACTGGAAATACATGAAAATACGGTTTTCTTGAACAAAAACACATTTAACATACTAAAAAAAAACTCAATTCATTTAATGAACTTGCCTACTTAAAACAGATTAAAAACACCCTGACACATATAAAATAAACCAAGGGGAAGCACACCCATAATTTTTACATGCATCTAACAACTATTACAAAATCCACGAATGCAATTCACCGACATATTAAGAACCCTGAATACAACTAATTTAGCAAACAAAACAACATTCAAATACAATTATTACACAATGGAATAAACATGATAAAATATAACAAAAAACTTATCTTTAAATAGAAGAACTAATTGGTTGCATACAATGGGACGTTCCTTCCAGCCATAGGCTAAGGATATGAGTCCACAAGGAGGTATGGATCTCCTGTCCACTATCCAGACTCTCAACAACCCAATTCCCATATTTCTACTCCAACAACAATTCCAATTCTACCAACTCTCTTTCCTTCTCTTCATTATCGATAAGTTTTATCTTTCTTCTCACCGACACTCTCTCCTATATTGACGAGATTTATATTTTTCCTTGTCAACACTATCTCCTATATCGACGAGATTTATCTTTTTTCTCATCAACACTATCTCCTATATCGACAACATGTATCTTTCTTGTGACACCCATTATATTGCTAAATATTTTTATCTTCAACAATACACATTGTAATGTCCGTAAAATTATTTTCTTCATTGATACACACTTTGTCATGGAATTTTCCTGACCTTTACTTAGCCATTTTCTGCATTTTCAATTCGTGACTGTCGCAAAACTCAACACTATCTCCTGTATCAACGAGATTTATCTTTTTTCTCATTGAAACTATCTCCTATATCGACAAGATGTATCTTTCTTGTGACACCCATTATATTGCTAAATATTTTTATCTTCAACAATACACATTGTAATGTCCGCAAAATTATTTTCTTCATTGATACACACTTTGTCATGGAATTTTCCTGACCTTTACTTAGCCATTTTCCGCATTTTCAATCTCGTGACTATTGCAAAACTCATGAACTTGGCTCTCCAAGACAAGTTCGACCACTTAAGCATCAAATCAACCCCTGCAACAATAAACTCAATACCAACATGGGATTTGAGGGGGATTTCAACCCCACATTTTTCTGTTGGGTAGACTCATACTTCACCCAAATTCCACTCACATTGTAAGCTGAATGTTGCAACCTTCAGCTCTTATATCAACTTGTAATGAACCCACCTTCTAAAAACGGATTAAAAACACTTGACACATATAAATAAACCAAGGGGAAGGAGGCCCATAATTTTTACATGCATCTAACAACAATTATAAAATTCACAAATGCAATTAACTGACATATTAAAAATCCTAAATGCAACTAATTAGAAAAAAAACTACATTCAAATAATATTGTTACACAATGGAATAAACATGATAAAAGATAACAAAAAACTTATCTTTAAATAGAAGAACCAACTCATTGTATACAAGGGGCATAGGTATACAACCCTCATTATAGGCATACAACCTTCATTACAGGAATACAAACTTCTTTCTAGCATAAAACTCGGCCCACCAAGTTGTCTTTCCATGGTTGGTGGTCTTTACCAGCACCCCACTCTTCTCTTGCTACCTAAAACATGCTTCTCTAAATTGTCCCAAAAACCCACTCGAGTTTCCTTTTCTTCTCATGCAAGCTTGACTCTCACATTTCCCAAAAAGTGGTTGTACTCAACCTATGTTGTCATAAGTTCTGAGAAGACTTTTACCACCAACCACTCTTACATCATTCAATAGTTATTTTGATATTTCAAAAGAGGTGAACATTAATAACACAATGGCATATGTTATTAGGCATGTAGAACTCCTTGGACCCCCCTTTAACCCCTTCTCTTATGGAATCATAGCCCCCATCATTGTTGTCCCTCTCATACTGCAGTCAACGATTTTTTTTTTATTAATAATTAAAATGTACAAAATACATAGCTTGGCCCTCGGCCATATTGATCATTATAGGTTCTTCGGCCCAAAACATATTGGCTCACTAGCCTAAACTATATTTGCACAATTACATTATAATTTATGGGTATTAAAACTAGGGATGTTACGGTTCATCATATAAACACAATAAATAAAATGTAAAATAAAATATAAATATAAACTCCACATATAAATACAATTTAACATACTAAAAAAACCAATATTTAAAAAATGAAATTGAAATTGTATGTTCATATTTTTCTATAATACAAATTAATAAATATTTATCATGATAAAATCACAAATAGAACCTTTAGGGTTAACTCAATTAGTCATGAGCTAGATGTGAGATCTCTCCCCCCATAGTTGGGGAGGTCACAAGTTTGACTCTCTTGATCCCCTTGGGGTTAGGATCCATAATCAAGGTCGATAATTTACCCTGTGTACAATCCATGGATAATGGGGAAGTACTCGGAGGGTTTTCTACGAGGATTTCCTTGGAAAAAAAATTCACAAATTAGATGAAGTAATTAAAGTAAATTCATAATATTTTAATCAAATTATAAATATACACCAATGTAATGAAACATGTTAACGGCCCAAGTCCCAAAGCTCACTACTTCTGAGTGGCTAAGAGATCATCTTCCTCCTACTTGGAAACTACTTCTAATTGGTTAAGAGTTCATCTTCCTCAAACATGAGAAAGCATGTTAATGGCCCAAGACCCAAATGCATCTAGTAGAAGTGAATGTTTGCCCCCTTTACAGACCACCAATGGGTGATTTCATGTCATATGGTTTTCCTTGAATAACGATGATGAGTCATCTCATATTTACTGACAACATCCAATACTAACTATCATTACTATCAATCAACAAGTAAATTATAATAAATTTTACCACCTAAAATTAACTAAATCTATGTCATCATAAAATCACCAATAAACAAATTAATTAAACTATATTCATAATATTTTAAATAAATTATAAATATACACCAACTTATATTAACTTAAATAAGCAGTATTATCATAATGTTATTTTAAATAAATTCAAAACAATAAATAAAAGTTATCCCTAATAATTATCATCATCCAACTAAATTCAAACCAATGTGACATAAAGTTTTAACAAAACTTTTAATACATTCAAACCAATATGTCATAAGTACAAAAGTTTCCGAAAACTTTGCGCCATAAGTACAAAAGTTGGTCATAAAGTCTTACATATATCTTATTTGATGTACAAATAAATCCTAATGCATTTGATGCCGTCAAAGTACGAAGTGCACTTATGCCATTAAAATCAAAATCAATGTATTATGTGTTCCCAATAAATCTTGGGACACTTAATGCCATCAAAATCAATGTTTTCCATAATTATAACGAAGGAATCCATAAAGTGTTAACAATATCTTATATGATGCTACCATATGTTACGTCTCAATTCTTAATGGAGTAGTTGTCATCAAAATCAATGTTTTGCACTATTGTTCTTTCAATCTTCAAAGTTTTGATGTTATCATTCAATGATCAAAATTAAATTCTCTAAAGAAGTTTGCCTTTAAAGGTAACTCATAAATTAACATTAAAAAAAAATTA
>SNQJ01S0005354.1:284724-309821 GCA_010110895.2 Picea sitchensis | reverse complement strand
TAATTTCCTTTCTTTTCTTGCTTTTTTATCATTTTACTATTTCTTTTTATATCATATTTATGTTTTCTTTCTACCCATCCTATACTTTATAAACTATAAATAGATTTTTATTAATGAATAGCTTAGATTGCATGACGAAAAAAAAAGAAAGCAAGCATATAGCTTGTGATAGTGATTGACTTAAAAACAAAACTTAACCCTCGTGCATTAATATGATTATTGGCATTACTTCTTTTTTTTTTTTCCACGTTGGAGATTCCACGCTGAAACATGTCTTAACCAATTGTGCTATCCCATGAGACCTATTATTATTGACATTACTTTTGTTCTTTGGAAAACTTAATATGATTATTTCCATTACTTTTGTTCTTTGGAAAGCTTAAATTGTTGTTGAAAATCCCTCCCGACTTACATATGAACTCTTTACTAGAATAACAACCTATCATTGAGCGAGTCTTGTCTCAATGTTTGCATTGGTTTAACTATTGTTGCTTCTAATAATTGTATAAAGTTATTTCTTAATCACTAAAAGAATCCCATCCATCTTCCATTTCATTCTTCTCGTTAGATTCTCATAAAATATACATAATTTGGTTACATTTTTTTAATACATGAAAGGTTAGATTCTCATAAAAGATACATAATTTGGTTACATTTTTTTATACACGAAATGATTTGTTTTATATGGTCCTACCATTAATGCATTGGCTTTGAGAATGCTTATGCAAGTAAAACTAGCATATATCCATTTCAATCACGATATTGAAATAGAAATTTAAAGTAAACTTTTCCATCATCACTTTTTAATTAATATTTTACAAATTTTATTCTTAAATTTATGAGAGAATAGATATCAAGAAAATGAAACGATTTTTAGAGAATGGATATCCAAGAAAATGAAACGATTTTGGGAGATTGTGCATTCCTACTCATTTAATTTGAGATATGAATAACAATGACCTATTACTTATAATCATCCTAAGCACTATGTATTAGTAGTCTAAGAAATTGTATTAGATAAATATCGAGGTCTAAAATGAGCATCTTATAGAAAATAATAAAACAAGAGTTATGTTATTTGAAGAGAAAGAAAGAAAACTATTTTTTAATCATATTTTCAAATTATCCTTTTATAAGTTTACTTAAATTTTAAATGTAGGTGTAACGCCCATCTAAAAGTCTCCTTAAAATGCCATACTTTTTTTTTTACTAAGATGTTAAGGTTGCAACAATAAAAATGATACAAATTCAATCTAATCATATTCAACATGACGAAAAGTTTACAGTGAACACTAATATACCATCTATACAACATTATGACAATTGTCAGTGATACCAATAATGTATCGCAATTAAAATGGCATAATACATGGAGATTCAATAGCATAAGGTCATACAAGACATAGTGGAATTTTAACAATGTTTACCCAGCCAACATCCTACCTTGCAAGGTTAGGACCTTCAAGACACATAATCAGTGCTCATAGTCCAAGATTTTCCCAATTGATTTTAACCATTTAAGATATTAGGACTGGCAGTTGTTTTGAGGACTTGAAGATATCTATTTCTGAATAATCATCTTCTAGTCTAATTAATCAAAAGATAATATACCTTATTTAACATCGACAATTTATCAATTCAATCTAGTCTATAAATTGATCCAAGATTCTGTGTATTCCATCCATGGTTATAATAATTAAATTGCATAAATTTACACTACCAATGATTTTCTTCCATAATAATAATCAAAAAAATTTCCATAATAATAATTACAATAACATTGTAATCAATAAATTTCATAAGATTCCCTTTTATTTTAATTTATCTTTTTTAATTAACAATCTAACAATTCCAAATTACAACCCTTATATTATAAACAAACATACTAACAATCCATATTTACAACTCTAGTTATAAACTAACTTTCAATACATCACCAATATAACTTTTGCATTCTAATTGAATTCCAAATGTATTAATAAATAAGCACAAGTTCAATTCCATATTCTAAGTTGAACATTTCATTTAGTTCCATAATATATTAATGAAATTATTCTATTCTAAGTTGAACATTTCATTTAATTCCATAATATATTAATGAAATATCTATACTAATTCTTTTCCATAACAATGTACATTTAAAAAATAAAAAAGGATAAATAATAAAATAACATTTACATTAATTATTAACTATAAATTATGAATCATTCTAAAATGAACCAATACAAATTAATTCTAAATAATTAAGTTTTGATTCATTATATCTTATTTATTACAATAACATATGAATAAGAATTATATCTTAATTATTATAATAACCCATGAATAACTATTATAACATGAAAGCCTATAGCGCATCTATTAAAAAGAGTAATATTTAAATATTAATCAAAGAATATCAACTATCCTTAGAGTATAACCCACCCATTGAAAAATATATTATAACCCACACATTGACAAATATATAAACATGTATATAATTCGGAATGTTATCTTACATTCCTTCCTTTCTCATTATATTTACCAAAAAAAAATATAAATAAAAGTTTAAATCTTACTCCAATGATATCCAAAATTATTTCAATTTATAACTTTATTATTTTGCAAATATCCAAAATATATATAAACAAATGTTGCAAGGTAACCTAGTCTTTGTCTTGTTTATGGTGGATTTGAAAATTCATAATAATAATAATATAAAATTATAATAAAATTAAATTATATATATCAACATCTATATTTATGTAAAAATATCCATTCAGGAGAATATTAAATTATAATATATTTATAAGTCCATATTAATTTAAGAAGAAAGAGAACATATAAGTTTCCTAACTTCTCTCTCAGGAGCAACGTTTCCTTAAATCGCTCTAATTCAAGTGTGAACTCCGTTAATAATTTATACATCCACAATGTTGCATCGATTCAGGTTGAATTTAAATGTCTTATATCAGATTAAAAAAAAAAAAAAATCGTGTAACTAAAATTTGCCTCTGTAGCGATGTATCTACAATTATATTTATTTATAAGTAGAAATGGTTTCTTACTGCTTGATTTGATTTCCAAAATAATCCGTGATAGTTTCCGAATGAATAACAATAGATACTAAATTCACAAGTGGTGTACGTTATCTAAATATCATATAAACTTTACCAGCAATATATAACCGTAAATAAATAAAAATATTCTTATCAGAACTCTGAAGATGTAATAATATATAATTGAAATTACAAAACTAAAATTACCTTCCTCAACTTACCTTCACAGGATGAAGATATCTCAAAGTACTTGCGTCGGTTCTTCGGAACTCACTCGTTGATCCTTGCTGCAAAGTACTTTATACTATAAGTTTGATTTGAAACAAAGGTTAAGGGTGCCACCCACGCCATGCCCTTCATGATGTATTGGTGTACTCCAAAGGTTTCATGGGTTATGTGCTTCAAGCGCTTTTGACCTTGCGCTTTGGGAATATGACATAAGTGGTCTTATTAATCATGTAGTTGTCTCTATTATAAGATTATTGGATGGCAAGGAATAAGGCATCCACCTTATTGTGTGCCCCTCAGTATACCTAGAGAGCGACAGTCTACTCTGCATCGTGTAATCTTTTGAGCAAGAGTGTCCCTCACTATTCAACTCCAACCATGGAGGGAGTGTTAGTGAGTGGTTGTTTCACCCCTCCCTTTTATGTCGTTATGGTTCTATATAACCCCACTACTCCTTTTGTGAGTCAAATCAACAAGCATGATCTCTATGGGTGCATCCACTAAACAATTTTTTTTATGAGAGATGTCCATAATCAATTTTTAATAAATAAAAAATAAAAAAATTAACTCATTTACTCCCTAACTCAATGTGAAGTCTCATGGTCTTGTCGACAATACTTGCGGCAACCAGTCATTGAACTTAATAACACCCTCAAAGAATAAGTCTGTTGTTTTAAAA
Source organism: Picea sitchensis (assembly GCA_010110895.2). Classification (NCBI taxonomy): domain Eukaryota; kingdom Viridiplantae; phylum Streptophyta; class Pinopsida; order Pinales; family Pinaceae; genus Picea; species Picea sitchensis. The sequence goes on along the minus strand of SNQJ01S0005354.1, from coordinate 305,876 downwards.
TAGTCAGGTGAAATGAAATATTATAGTAGATACTCATTAGATGTAGAATTAAACTTTGGATCCAAGAAGTCCCCACTCTACATAATTTTGATAAACTCATAATGTGATAAACTAAAAATACATGGAAAAAAATATACATACTTTAATATATAAAAACTAAAAAAACATGTAAATATGAAACTCCACGTATATAAATAGAGTTTAACATACTAAAAAACTTAATATTTAAATATTTTAAAAATGAGATTGAAATTATAAATTTATATTTATCTTAATTATAAATTAATAAAATCTTTATCATAATAAAATCGCAAATACATGAAGTAATTATACTAAATTCATAATATTTTAATTAAATTATAAATATACATTGATAAAAGGAAACATGTTAACAATCCAAGATCGAGAGTTCATTGTTTCTAATTGGTTAAGAGATCATTTTCCTTCTTTTTGGAAACTACTTCAAATTGGCAAAGAGATCATCTTCCTTCTTCATGGAAATTGTTTCCAATTGGTTAAGAGTTCATCTTCCTCAAACATAAAGAAACATGTTAATGGCCCAAGACCCAGAAATATCTAGTAGAAGTGAAAGTATGTTCCCTTACGAACCACCAAGAAGTTATAGAAGTTATTTCAAGTGGCGTGATTTTCTTTCAATAACTATGATAAGTGAACCCATACTAATATCATTCAATACTAATTATTCTTCATATTAATTAACAAATAAATTATAATAAATTTTACCACCTTTAAAGAAAGAAAAACATCAATAAAATTGATATCATAATAAAATTACAAATAAACAAACTAATTAAACTACATTTATAATATTTAAATAAATTATAAATATATATATCAACCTATAGTAGCTTCAAATAAACATTATCATCATGATCTTATCTTAAATCAATTCACACTAATATAACAAAATTATCCATAAACATTATCACCATCAGCTCTTAAGTAAATTCAAACCACTTTGCCATAAAGTTTTAATAAAACTTTTAATACATTTAAACCAATGTACCAAAAGTTTTCAAACTATTGTGCCATAAGTACAAAAGTTGCCCAAAAAATTCTTACATATTTTTTATTTTGATGTAAAGATAAATCCTAATGCACTCAGTGCCATTAAAATCAAAGTACCATATGTAAGCAATAAATCTTGGTGCACTTGATGCCATCAAAATCAAAGTACTAATAAATCTTAGTGCATTTGATGCCATCAAAATCAATGTTATCAATACATCTCGGTGGAGTTAATGCATCACAATCAATGTTTTCATAATTATAACAAAATCTTGTATGGTGTTACCATATGTTACGACTAAATTCTTAATGGAGTTAGAAGCCATCAAAATCAATGTATTTCATCATTGTTCTTTCCACATTGAAAGTTTCGATGGTCTCATTGACTGATCAAATTGAATTCTGGGTTTAAATCTATTTTAAAAAGTAATTAAAACTAATATTTTAAAATATATTTGTAATTGGTAAAGAATAATAAATATTATAGAAAATCAAAGCATTACCTTTTAATTTTTTTATTAATATTTCGATTTCTAACTTTTGAATGGTTAATGATTATTGTACTTTCACTATTAAATGATGATAAATATGAATTATAATCAATATTTAGGGCTCCATACCTACTATATTTGTCTAATATAATCTATATTCTCATTATTTATCATGTATTTTTTGTTTGTCTAATATAATCTATATTCTCATTATTTATCATGTATTTTTTTATATGGTATACTTTTTCATAAATTTAATATGGTATACTTTTCCATAAATTTAAATCCATTCATTGTATAGTTTATGTTTATATAACTTTATCACCATATTGGCTTATCCATTTTTTTAAAGTTTTATTTGTTAAATTTTTTTTAAAGAAGCTTGAACACTTTGTCTATCTGAATTCCCACGTGAATGCATGTATTACGAGTATTGTAGATCCTTGCAATATAAGAATTCACATTACATTTAGTATCTATACTTAATGTGTTTAGATCCCACACTCTCCATAATGTTATTTCTTTTGCATTTGTCTATGCTCTTAGCTCTACAGGACAATAAAATAATTAGTAATGGGTGTTATGGTAATAGGTGCAAGTTGTAGAAAAAATTGAAGAGGGACTTGGCTCTACAACTTTTCAACCCTATTTTGATTTCCCGAACCAACTATGGAGGCCCCCACTCAAGGAGGAGTTGCCCCCTCTATTCGAAATGTAGTGGCTGGTAGCAGCCGACTGCTCCATACCCCTTCTCTCATTCTTGACACCTCAAGTTTTCCGATCCCAATGGAAACGGAACAGACAAAGGAAGCTAAGAAAGCCCCAACAAGCTCAGAATCGCTCCCATATCTAAACCATCAGAACCCAAAAGCCGACAAGAAAATCCCATCGACTTGCATCCCGCAATGAGAGGAAATTTTGCAGTACGAAATCTTGTCGCCCCTCCTAAGGGAGGACATTCAATACATGCAAGATCATGCCCTCATATGCAAATTCATGGGCCTTTGGCCATCAAAGAAAGCCCTCGTGTGGTGGATCAAAACCATATGGAATCCCAAAGGGGACATCTCCCTCAAACTGGGATCCAAAGGATTCTTTACGACCATCTTCAACCTGGTTGAAGACCGATAAAGAGTCTTCCAAGGAGGCATGCACTTCTTCAACTCTATTGGTCTATATATGCAGATATGGAAATAGAACTTTAGCCCGAAAAAGGAAGATTTCATTGCAGCTCCGATATGGATCAGATTGTATTCGCTCCCGCAAAAGAACTAGCGCATGAAAATTCTACAAGGTATTGGAAACACTCTTGGATCCTTTGTCAGGATTGCAGAGGTCGCCCTTCAAGGTCGTTATATCTCCTATGCTCGGATCTGTGTCTACCTCAATGTCTCCAAAGCTCTTCCAACATCAATATGCCTCAAATATACGAACGTAGATCGACTCCAAACCCTGGATTATGAACACATTCCCTTTCGATGCAAAAAATGCCATGCTCATGGACACCTTTTCTGGGAATGTCCCCTGAATAAGCAAACAAAGCCCCCCAAAACCCCATTTGGAAAAGGACGAGGCAAGTTTTGAAAAAGTCCAAGAAAATTGAAAAGCCCAAAAGAAAATACCTACCTAGCCCAACCCCAAAGGTCCACACACTAGTAACAGTTTCAACTCACTAGCAAACCTCTCAGAGAAATAAGTTCCCGGCCCAATCCCCTCGATCGAGACCCAACCAAGTGCCTAGCCTGGTCAATAAAAGAACCTTCCTGCCACTCTTGTCCCCTCTTCCCTTAAGTCTGACCCCTAGATACGAGACCAATATGATCCAATGGTCCCCATTGAACCCCTAAAGGTGGAGCGGGACGAACTGGAAGACATGGATCTAGAAGATCTAGACTTGTAAGGCATAGCAGCAACATGCGAATGAAAAGAGGAACACTCGATACCAAATCAACAAATCAGACTATTGCAAAGTGACTTGATCAAATCAAGGAATAAAGAGAAAGGAGCAGTGACCCAAAAAGGTAAGAACCATATACCTGCATCTTTAGGAATCAAGAACACTTCAAGAAAATAAATTATCAAGGCTCCAAAAGATGAGAAAAAAAGAGGAAGGCCATCCAACAAGCAACTCCTACAAGAATTGGGAGAACTTCTTATAAATTCTGGAAGGATTAAAAGAATGGCGGAAAAATTCTCTTCACACCCCCAACCTTCCCAATGAAATACATGTCATGGAATGTAAGAGGCCTTAACATGCCTTAACCTTGATATCTGATGAAAAAACTTCTATAATGTTGTTAAAAGAAACCAAATGTACATCCATAACTATGGAATTATGGCCACCAGATGCTGGAGAGGTTGCAATGTCATAGTAATATATGTTGAAGGGGCATCAGGTGGTTTGTCCATCCTCTGGAACCCCAGCAAAATCTCCCTCTCCTCATTCTTCACCACTCGAGGTATTATATCATCCAAATTCCAACCAATAAGATTTGACCAATCTGGCTATATCACTAATGTCTACGGACCTCAAATTATGCAAGATAAATTAACTTTTCTGGAGTATTTCTCCCTCTTATCTCCTCTCTTAGAAATCCATCCTTGGATCATAGGGGGAGGCTTTAACATTATAACTTCTCTTCCAGAGAAAATCAGAGGCTTAAACTGTCTGGATCAAGACTCTGAAAGATTTAAAGAAACCATTAGCAACATGGGACTGGTAGACTGGGAAACCACTAATGGAACCTTTACTTGGAGCAACCACCGAGTTGGCTAGCACCATATAGCCTCCCATATGGATCGCTTTCTCACCTTAGAATCTCTTCTTCAAAGAAACTATGCCACATAAGCCACCATTCTCCCCTATCATGGGCCGGACCATTGGCCCATCAACCTCCTCATCGACATCCCAGCAAGCCCCAAGAACCGACCCTTCTACTTTGAATCCTTCTGTTTGATAGACCCTTCCTTCCACTCTAACTTTCCCTCTTGGTGGAAGGAAACGATGGTCAAATCAGGCTCCCAGATGTTTAGATTCTAGTAACAACTGAAGAACCTAAAACAACAAATCAATATATGGAATAAATCAGAATTTGGAAACATATTTCAAGCCAAAAAACAACTACAAGAAAGAATGAAACAAAACCAACATTAGATGATTACTTCAGGGTGATCTAAGGAGCTAGTAGAGGAAGAAGTCTCACTCATGGAACAAATGGAAACCATATATAAGCATGAGGAAATACTCTGGAGACAAAAATCAAGAGTCTTATGGCTACAGGAAGGTGAGAGAAACTCAAAGCTTTTCCACAATTCAATGATCCAACGAAGACATCATAACAGAATTATCTCTCTAAAAGAAAGACAAGGTAAAAAATTAAGCAACCACCAGGATATCCAATCAGAACTTCTTCAATACTACAGAACTCTAATGCAAGAACCTCAGCTGAATCGAAAGGAAGCAATCAAAAAGATTACCTAGCATTTCCAAAAATGATAAATGAAAATCATAATGAAGCCCTGATGAGGCCAATCATTATGGAAGAGGTGGAGCAAGTGATCTTGGAGATGCCAAAATGGAAATATCCTCGACCTGATGGATTCACAATGGACTTTTACCAAGTTTGTTAGCTGGTAATAAATAATGAAGTCTGGGAAGCAGTGGAAGACTCTAGAAAATACAAAAAGTTCCTCCCATCTTTCAACACTACCTTCCTCACTCTCCTTCCTAAAGAAGAAAAAGTAGAAAACCCCAGAAAATTTCACTCTATAAATCTCTGCGATGTTATCTACAAGCTCATATCCAAAATCATTGTGAAACTAAAATCCCTCCTCCCCTCCCTAATATCCACAAGGAAGACATGTTTTGTGGAAGGAATACAAATCCTAGACAGTATAATCCTAACACATGACCTAACCCACTCCCTTCATTCCTCCAAGAAACTCAGAATGCTCATCAAATTAGACCTTTCAAAAGCCTTTGATAGCTTGAACTGGAATTATACCTTCAACATCTTGGCCGCTTTTGGATTCAGTGAAAACTGGTTATTATGGGTCAAATCACTGATCTCCACAGCCTTCTTTTCTATCTTAGTTAATGGTTCCCCCTCCCCAACCTTCTCTCCAACCAGGGGAATCCATCAGGGAGACCCCCTCTCTCCCTTCCTCTTTATCATGATGGCAGAAGCCTTGGGAAGGGCCATCAAGGAAGAAGTGGCGCTAAGAAACTGGAAGGGGATCTCTCTCCATGGAGAGGAATCTCTAGCCACACATCAACAATTTGTGGATGATACAATGTTAATGGCTACTCCAACTCTGAAGGAATCAAGGAATCCCTCACAATTAAGCAAGTCCTCCACGACTTTCGAGAAGCCTCAGGGATGTGTGTCAACGAAGAGAAGTCCAACATCTTCTTCTTCAACACCCCTTAGTTGATCCAGTGTCATCTAACAAGTCTCTTAGGGTTCCAACTAAGCAATCTTTTGTCAAAATACTTGGGAGCTCCCCTAACAAAGAACTCCTTAAAGAAAAATGTTTGGGAGGACCTCCTAGAAAATATGGCAAAAAAACTGGGCAATTGGTCCTTCTATTCCCTCAATATAGCTAGCAGAATCATCCTCATCAAGTCAGTCCTTCAAGCAATTCCTATCTACCATCTCTCAGTCATAGCAACTCCAAAATATATTCTCAGAGAGATAAGAAATATACAGAGAGAATTCTTATGGAGCAACTCGAAAAACAAAAAAAAATGGGCATTAGTGGCATGGGAAACAATTGTCTTCCAAAACTGAAAGGAGGTAAGGGATTGAGGGATCCATAAACTATCATTCAAACCATGGGGGCTAAGATATGGTGACATTGGCTAACTAATACCCAAACTCAATGGGCCAGTCTTTGGAAAACTAAATACGCCCAAAATCAACAAACCATGCATATCATCAGAATGAATAATTCCCCTTCGGGTTCATGCCTATGGAACCTAGCATGGCATAACCGCCACTTAGTTCAAGAAAATTGCTTCTGGGAAATAAAAAATAGCAAGGATTCTCGTTTCTTGGAGGATGCTTGGCAACAACTCCCTAGACTGGAAGAGAAACCATCTCTTCTTAGACTACAAGCTGGAATGACAACCTAGAATAAGTCCATGGTTGCGTAATATTGGATGGAAGAAATAAACCCCAATTGTTGGAGGAAATGGCTCCCTCACCACGGATGGACTGGAGGAATAGAAAACAACATCATAAAGGGTTTCCTAGAGGTACTCAACAAAAGGAGGATTCGTAGCTACGAAAAATAGGACTGGCTTCAATGGGGCACCAACTCTTCTAGAACCTACACAACTAAAGAGGCATATGAGATGGCTGCCCAACACAACAGGCTTCCTCAAGCCTAGATCTGGATCAATATTTGGAAACAAAACATTTGGCCAAATGTTTCGACCTTCCTTTGAGTTATTGCCCTAAATAGAGCTCTCGCTTAGGAAAATTTAATCAAACGGAGTTTCTTGGGCCCCTCCTGATGCCCTCTTTGCCAAGAGAAAGAGGAAACAGTGAAGCACCTCCTAAATACTTTCATTTACACAGAAAACCTAAGGACCCTCTTGTTGCTTCTCTTTCAACACTCTAGTCGTAACAAGAATTCCATAAAAAACACCATAGAACAATGGCCAACAATAATAACTCAAAACCCTTGAGTCAACAGAGCTTGGAACCTCTTACCTAGCTTTCTTACCTGGGAATCCTGGAGAGAGAGTAACCATAGGGTGTTCAAGCCTCAATCCCTGCCTCCAGAAGAATGCTAGAACAAGGTTCTCACCTGTTGAGCACTCAACACACCCTAAAAAAAATAAGTCTATGTCAAATTTTACTTTTTTGGGTACCACTTAATCTTTTGGTATTCTCTAATTCGACTTCAGTATGAACAATGTTGCTTTTGCTTATCATTTTGTGATTCTCATTAAGTCTTAAAAAGTTTGCCTAAACAAGTCAAAACCATTATAATTTAACTTGAAAGGATTAACATTTAATTAAAGATTCACCCGACGCGACCAAAATCCGACACCCAGAAGGATCGAAGAGGAAAGAAAATCGAGGTCACCGATCGCCGATCTCTGTCAGCGTCGGCAGAAGGAAGTTTCTCTTTTGCGACGAGCATCACACAAGGAAGCCACCGATTGCCGATCTCATTCGGCATTAGCGAAATTCAAATGGAGTAAAAGTTAGCAAAGGAAGAAAGGAATCACCGATGGTCGATTCCCGAAGAAATTCGACATCAGGGAGTTTTGGGAAAGTAAATTCGCGTAAACAGTTTCACCAGATCACCGTCTCCCGAAACATTTTGGCATCGACGATTTTTCAAAGGAACCAACCCAGAGGAAAGTATGCAATCCGTTTACCCCTGATTGTCGACTCCCGATATCTCTTCGGCATCGACGATTCCCAGGCTTACTCTGGGAATGCACAACTGAAAGAAAAATCTTGACTCCTACTAGGGATCGCGATTAAGTCGTCGGTCTTCATTTCCACGTGTCCTAAGCTAGTTCACCACGATAACATCATACGGCAAAATTGTTCGACGTCGGAGGTTTTGCAGAGAGACATAAACAAAAGAATATAGAACAACTCAGAGAAACAAATTCCAAAAATCGAGGCTAGTTAGAAACTTAAACGAAGAGTGAAGTAGATTCACACACAAAGAGGAAAATAGGAAGATGCATCCGACTACGGTGACCAGAATTCTTTCGTCAAAATTTTGAGACTTTATATATTCCTTTCGGTTTCAGGTTACATTCAATAGACGCTACTTACACCTTTTGGCCAACTATCCCAGTTACACTAAGTATGTGTTTCTTTTCATAAACAAAGAAAGTTATCAAAGTTTTTCGTCACATCTGAGAATCCAAAAAAGGAAAGAGAGAGAGATCGCCGGTCATGCCTTTTCTGCATGCGGACTGCCCGCCAGGCACCTCACTCTCCTTGAGGTGCCTTCATCTTTTGTTCTTATGACGCTCGTTGCGCCTCGCGCAGTTGCACGATCGTATCTTGCGCCTCTTGAAGCTGCCTTTTGAGCTAGGTTGCATTTCCTTCACGCCCTTGAGGTGAAGACGCCTCAAGGGTCTTAGTCGCTAGCTTTCATCGTAACTCCCTGTTCTCCTGGTAGAGTTCATCTATCACGAGTTGTGCCTGCTCCAGCTCCTGTCTGGCTTCCAGAATGCTAGAACTTGAAGTTTTTGTCCTCCTCGTCTGACCCTCGCTTCCTCGACTTATGGTTTTGATAGTTTCTAGCCTGATAACGCGCTTAAGGAGCTCCTTGGCGGCTAATCGTGCACATGACTCAACCGGGATTTGGTTTCCCTCTCCCACTTCCTTATTCTTCCTAGGCCTTCCTCTCCTCCACGGTATTGGTTGTGGAGAGAGCGTATCTTCCAACTTATGTCCTTTCAATGTTACTTTCTTCATTTCGTCCTTTGCACAAGGCAATACCATTGTTTCGGCATGAAAGTAGGAGTCTCCCTTCGGAACCTCTGGATCACTTGCTGCAAACAATAATGGGTCCCAGACATTTTGTGGCTTGAGTCTGGCACTTCGGCTACCTCGTAGGCCTCGTCTTGCGTTTTGAGGAGTTCCCATAGTCTAACGATGTATCTGTCGCCCACGTAGTGAACTTGATCAAAACCCAAAGCAAAGAATCTGATCAAACTAGGCTCATGAGACAAGTCACTAATGGTGCATAAGCTCGGCGGACGGGTATAACATATGCCTAACATCTCTAATTTATAAATAAATGAGACGGTGAGCCAAAACGAGCCAACAAACGTTGAATGCCTTGCAATAGGATGTTTCAGAGAATTACCGTGTAACATCCATGCTACGAGTATGATTCGAGGCATGGGAGATGCAACCGATAGGAATTACAGAGGATGTGCAGTACGATTATCTTGATTTCTTTTAAGTTTCCTTAGCCGCCATAATGAACTGATGATGATTAATGCGTTGGCTGAAGCGACTCTGTCTGAGCAACTTGCCTCAATCTAAGATATTTAATGACTTCCCCTATGAGAGTATCCGACCATTTTGGAACTTACTTGTACCTTCGGCGCATGTTTAGCTCTGACATCCTTTCCTGTCCCCAAGGGCCAACCGGCCACTGGCGTGACTCTAACTCTCTTGTGTTTGTACCTAATCTATTATGCTATAGCGCATGGATGTAACCCGCAATAACTGAAGGAAAATGGTGGTGCTAATGGAGATGATGCAGGGAATTCGAAAGGTCGCAGAGATCACATAAGTATCAAACAATCGGGTTTAATGAGTTGTACAAGTATGCATCAGTCTAGTTTCTTCACGATTACATTTTGTTTTGTGCATTTTTCCAAGTATTGTTCTGTAAGCCTTCTAAATAATTTTAATTTCGATTACAAGAAAACTCCCAAACTCCTGAGCAAATTTGGCTCCGCGACTTCGTGGGGAGAATCCAAAGTAAAGTAGATCGAAGGATCAATGAAGCGATGAAAGATATCGGACTCTCCGAGTTCGGGACCATCGACGACCTCATCAACTTGCGCGATATAGTCGCATCGGACGTCATGAAATATGCATTGTGGGCCAAAGAGCTAGCAAAGATGACCGATACAGCGTTGGGGAAAGTACAAAGATTTGTAAAACACTCGATTAGAGATCAGATTGTGCTACAACAATTAAATTCCAGTCTAGTGAATTATCTGGTGCATGCGGTGGAGGTTAGAGGATTTTACGCGGCTCCCATGGAGCAGCACAGATTCCCGTGGGCCAAAACTTGCAAAGAGTTATTCATCAGTTGGTCTGAATATGAGAAAAGTCACCCTTTCGAGTGAAATCTAAGGTTGACTGTTAAAGAAAATGTTAGAAGATGATGCCACGTGGCGAATTTGGTTTTATTTAAACTGCACTTAGCCGTTGTTTTTAGTTGAATTTTAGATTATAAATAAAGGCCTCGACCGATTAATGAAAGGTTGATGGTTGTTGCAATAAATCTTTCTTTCTGGTTGTTAAGAATTATTTTGAAGCTATCTTTAATTGAGAAGTCCTTCTGGACCAGAGACGAAGTTATTTTTCATCAAATGCATGTTTGATTGAGCTTGGAGAAGAATTATTTCCAATTCAGTTTCATGAGCAGATGCAACAAGTAAGAGCTATCAAATATATTGTCAAGTTATTTGGTGCAATTGCTTCCCTGTTCTTTCTTTAAATGATGAAGATGATGAATCGTTGTGTGATTATGTGATGAATGATTATGGTAGATGAATTTTTTTGTTTAAACTGCACTTAGCCGTTGTTTTTAGTTGAATTTTAGATTATAAATAAAGGCCTCGACCGATTAATGAAAGGTCGATGGTTGTTGCAATAAATCTTTCTTTTTGGTTGTTAAGAATTATTTTGAAGCTATCTTTAATTGAGAAGTCCTTCTGGACCAGAGATTATGTTATTTTTCATCAAATGCATGTTTGATTGAGCTTGGAGAAGAACTATTTCCTATTCAGTTTCATGAGCAGATGTAACAAGTAAGAGCTATCGAATATATTGTCAAGTTATCTGGTGCAATTGCTTCCCTGTTCTTTCTTTAAATGATGAAGATGATGAATCGTTGTGTGATTATGTGATGAATGATTATGGTAGATGAATTATTTTGCTTTCCATTATCGTATTCCATATGTGTTTTCTTTCTGATAATTAGTATTCTCAGACAGTAATTGGATGCTCACATGGTTAATGTATTAGTACTAGGCCTATGGTATAGAATTATCTTATGCATGCTTGAGCAACGGGTTATCCCAAGTTCAGCCTCTTCCCAGTAGTTAGAACTTAATCATGTTTTTTTACCAAGTTGGTTTATACTGTCTTACATCTCACATCGGTCCCACCTAAGACAAAATACAAAAAAAATGATAGTCTGAATTGAAGGAAGAGCCTTCGCAAGAAAGCATAAAGCCCATCGATAAATTGGTTGGATCACAAGATCTGGAGAACCATTCCAATTTAAATGCTGCAGAGTCTAATTGGGCCTCAGTGGCGGGTTTGGTTCCTACTATTGAAACAAGGGATTTAGGACCCATCAACATCACCTCAGTCTAGGAAACGATTCTGGCCCAACCCTTGGAGGACAAAGACTTGAAATTTAGCTCGTTTGAGCTACTGTAGTCCAAGGCCTCAACCTCAGAGCAATCCTTNGGAATCCTCCCCTAGAAAGGTTTGTCAAGATGAACTTCGACGGGGCCTCAAAAGGAAATTTGGATAAGTCAGGATATGGCAGAGTCTTCAGAAACAACAAAGGTAACATCTTGAGAATATATGGGGGTCATATGGGGATAAACACCAACAACGTTGCGGAACTCCAGGAGATGGAAGAAGGTCTCTTCATAGCCATGGCCCAGGGCTATGACAAGATAATCATATAAGGTGAATCCTAGATCATAATCAATATGTTCAAAAGCTTGCAACATGGTTCCCTGACATCGAAAATCACAAAAAAATGGCGTTTGGAGGCTAGTCTGGAAGCCATTCAACAAATGCTAGCCTCCATGTCAATGATCATACCTAGACATGTGAAGCGTTTGACCAACAAGCTGGTAGAGTGGTTAGAAAATGAAATCCTAAGGATCAAGGAGGATTCATGGGACAAGCCCTGGAACCCCTTAGAGGATGAGGGTTTCACCCAGGCCTATGCCATAATCACAAGACACGACCTTTCCACCAAGGAGCTTGAGCAAGGGAACCGACCAAAAGAGCGACAAGCCTCACAGGAATCCAGAAGGAGCTGCAACATCAAAATTGCCCCTGCGGTAAGGAGGGATTGAGAGAAGGATAAACTAGGCAAAAGACCAACTTTGACAAGGTATTACTTGACTTTACAAGTGGTCAAGCTCCAAGATGATGGACGTGTTGTGCCTTGTATCCACATCAACACCTGCCACCTAAGATACTCCTAGACTTGGAAAAAAAGATCGACTTCACCCCATGAAACCAAAACATGAAAAGGTGGATAAGGTGCCATGGGGATCCTACCAGCAAGAGAGGCGCACCCCTCTCGGAAGGAGAGCTGAGTAAGAATGAAGATGGTGGGGGGATCCTCGAGACTAGAGAGGGTATAGTAAATGACATTGCAAATTGGGCTTCCCCTCCTACGTGTGGTCAATAAGACATCCAATGGGCACTCTAGCAATCAGACGACGACCGATTGCCAGCTACCCACAAGGATGTTAGTCGACAAGACCGATCCATGGGAAGCCCATGGTAGCGTTTAACGTAGGGGAATACTCCCGAGATGTCATGGGGAGGGATCCAGATGGACAAGCTTGATATATCTTTCCATCTCACCCGAAAGGACAAGAATCAAAACCAAGTGGAATGAGTCAATGACACCCGATCGCAAACTAGCAAAGGAAGGCAAGCCTCTTGTGCCGACATCCAACATCCGCAGTTAAGGAAGTTAACGAAGGAAACCAATTCTGAGGGTGATGAAAACAAGGAATGACAGATCTCCCATGAGGCGATGGATACGCGAGGAAGCCCGAGGAAAGGCCAACAAGTCGGAAGGAAAAATGAAATAAATGAGAGTTACGGGGCATCCTCTGGATGCCTAGACTCACTCCCGTCTCTATGATATCCTCCCCGATGACAATACCCTCTCATTAGAGAAGGAACTCGACACTTAGCGAAATTTTGATGCCTGATCTACAACTCGAGAGCATGGCTAAGGAATTTCGGTCCCAATATGCTGGTAGTGAGAGATCTATTGGAAATCCTCTCTAAATTTGGTACTACCCTTCAATTGGAGCCCTCATCAAAGATACCATGGCCCCTAGGCATGGATATCCTCTTGGTTATAGACGCAGCTCGAGAATCCTTGGAGATTCCACTTTGAGGTGACAAGAGGAGGGGTTACCAGAATCTCACATCCAATAGGAGGCCTTTAACGAGGCCAGGAACTAAATTTCAAATACCCCTCGATGATTCCAGAGAGTTCTGGACGAAGAAGAAGACACAGTTAGCAAGGATCAAGAGATGACTATTGATACATAAATAGATGAGACCACTATCCACTGGGTCCCTGATGTTGGACACACCAAGGGTAGGGACACTTGATATTGGAGGATAGTCGAACTCTACTAGCACATCAAGACTCTATTGGGACAAATGTTACAAACCAGGGAAGACGCACAAAACACGGTCCAAGTCTAGCTCGATGGCCTCCACTTGATGGTTCGAGAGATCCTCGATCACGTCCCTCAAGTAGCTCATCATCGGCTTCCGGGGCACAATGAAGCTCAACCGAAAAATCCTCATACCTCTGGCAAGGGTCCCCTGGCCCCATGAAGTGGGTTCCCTAGTAGTCTTTAATTTTTTTAAATGATAGTTTTTAGTAGTTATAGGCATGGTACTTTCAACGGAACACTGGTTTTTAATTTTTTTTGGATACTCCATAAACAATGTATTTGGTCGAATGGCATCTACCTATGTTATTGGTCTGGTTTATCGAGTGGCAGGCCAACAATAAGGGTTTTTGCACTGTATGATATATTAAAAATATAATAGATTTTTTCCTGTGAACTTTACAAAAAACATAGGTGCAAGTTGTAATGGGATTGTAAACTTATTGGCAAGATTAACTACAAATGTATGTCATAATGACAATCTTGAAGAGAAAACAATAGAGATCAAGAAAACTTAAGGAGATGAACATAACTCTCTTTTTTCATGTTCACCTATTCAAACTCTATGAAGTTATAGATTTAACATGTTGATTTGTAGTTATTTTGTTGGATTGGTAATGTTATGTATCTTTTTGATATAAGTAATGATGTGGGCATAGTATTGGTATCTAATATTTGGTTGTTTTTTGAGCACATATGTTGACATATCGATCACTTAGCATGTAGTTCATGGCATCCCCATTATTGTAATACATACTTAATGGGAACAAAACACATAATTAATACTTGAGTGTAAATCTATCATCAATACATTGATTGTAGACATGTTTGGTCAAGCCCATGGTAAAGATAATGCATAAATTTGTTTTCTTTCACTAAGAAGGTGGTTAATGATTTGTTTTGGGTTAAAAATCTCTATTAATCTCATTGAAATTTTCTAACTTGTATGTTCTTAATTAAGTTTAGATCTAAACCTATAATACCCTGAGTGCATCGCAATTATTCAGCTAACCCTGGTTTTGGATAGTTGATAGTTATTATGCATTGTGTGATGTTTGTTAAGAGATAAAGTTTTGGACTCATTATCCCCTTGTTGATTTCCTCTGTTGATGTTGACTTATTTTGAACAATGAAACATATGTGCTTACATAATGATTACTATGAGTATCTTGTTGATGACATGCAATGAGTATTCTTTTCTTTTGTAATAATTTTGAATATTTATTCTCTTTTTTATTATGATATATATATGTATTTTTAATTGATGTACCTTCTCCTATGATTATTTTCAATTCATTATGATTATGATGCTTTATGTCTTATATGTGTATTGGTATGGTTGGGAAAAACTAACCTATTGTAGGTTGAGACATTGATGAAGAGGCTAGGAATGTCATCCAAGGGAAAGGTGGCCATGTTTAATAAGGATGATCACCTAATCCAAGAGCCTAGGGAGCCTTTGGAAGATAAATAAACTTGAAAAAAAATTCTTATGAAAGTTACATGGGGTAAAAAACATAAAGGGGGGAAATTGTATTCACATTTTAACCACTTTTTGGCACTTATAAATCTGACCCTAAGTTAAATTTCACCAAAGAATAATTTGGTAAAGAATGAGAAGGCCAAGAGGCAATCTTGGGAAGGATCTATCACACTCTTGATATATTAGTAAAGAGGAGTCAACCTTGTGTGAGGGGGTTGGCCAAGGAGGGAGGTTGAGGTTATTATGTTTGGGTAAGAGATCGGATTACGGATTATGTTATTGGGGGAGCACTCTAATAACTACTCTATCCTAGTCTATGTGGATTAAATAGGTTGGAAGTGTACTTGCCTAACCAAGGGTACTAATGCTCATTAAGTCTGGTAATTGTTATTCCTTTTGGGCCCTTGGCATTTCATTACTATGTGTAACACTTGTATATCNAACTACTCTATCCTAGTCTATGTGGATTAAATAGGTTGGAAGTGTACTTGCCTAACCAAGGGTACTAATGCTCATTAAGTCTGGTAATTGTTATTCCTTTTGGGCCCTTGGCATTTCATTACTATGTGTAACACTTGTATATCTAGATATATTCATCAAGGGTGAGAGTGGTAGTAAAATCCTTGTAGAGCTTCATCATTATCATGTATGATACTTTCCTAACCAAGGGTATGCATTAGGGGATAAAGGCGGTGATCATGTAAGTCCAAGAGTCTCTTCACCAGATTATGGTTGATCAATTGGATGTTTGATCCTTGGATTATTTTGTGAGTTGAGTGAGACATGTGTTGAGTGCTCTGTGTTCCTATACCTCACCTCATTGGGCTTGAACTTGGGTCGAGGGGTAACACCTGATTCAAGTGTATGCATTGGTTGGATTGACTTCCCCTTGGTTGGAAAAGTGCTTGAGGTATATTGGTTTAAACCAACAACTAGACTTCGACAAGGTGAAGGATATATATGTGTTCAATGCATTATTTCTTTATGCGTCTACAATTAATACTAGAGGTGTTATTGGATTAGAGATTTTTGATGTATTATCCTAAAGGTGGAATTGTTTTTTTAACTAGTTACATTGTTGAGCTCCATGTTCTGAATTTAATTAGCTTAAATTACCCTAGTTGTGAATTAAACTTAGAAGAGAAGAATAAAATTATTGTTGGTAACACCCTCCTAAGAAGAAGATTTGTTACAAAGTGGCATCAAAACCCCAAGTTCTTACAATTGGGTACCTCTAAGAGATTAAACTTAAAAGATTGTAACGATATGTTGGGATCTAATAAACCCTAAGCAAGTTACAATGTCAAAGATTTAAGAAAATAATTTAATGTTAGTTATTTGCTTTGTTTTTTTCTCAATTACCTTTCTTTTTCTTTTTTTCTTTTTTCTTTTACTATTTCTTTTATATTATATCTCCCTATTTCCAATCTATCAATTCTGTACTTTATAAATTATAAGTAAATTGTCATACATAAATAACTTTTTATCATTTTACTATTTCTTTTATATTATATCTCCTTATTTCCTTTTTATCAATTCTCTACTTTATAAACTATAGATATATTGTCATGCATGAATAACTTAAATTGCATGATAAAAGAAAGAAAACAAATGGCCTCTACTTTATAAACTATACGTAGATTGTCCCACGTGAATAGCTTAGATTACATTACAAAAGAAAGCAAGCATATGACCTATGATAGTGGTTGACTTAAAGACAAAACTTAATCCTCATGCATTAATACGATTATTACATTAATATAGTTATTGGATTTTTTTTTTTAAAAGACTTAAATTGTTATTGAAAATCCCTGCCCGACTCCATATGAACTCTTGACTACAGTGCTCTATCTTTGCATAAAAGTCTTTCTTTGATGTATTAAACCAAAAAAATAATTGGATGAATTAATTAATTCTTAAACTTTGAACTTAAGTAACTCTTAAGATATGAGATTGTACATTTATGGTTTTCAATAAAAACAAGGAAACAAAATCATATGGAGTATGTTACATAATCAATTCTTAAAAGAGAGGGAAAAAACCCTTAAAAAAGGGGTTGTCATAAAGGTGTGTACAAATGCATACTACATTCTTAAAAAAAAAAAACAATGTTAACTCATATGCTAAAGTAGGCCAACTGATTACTTGAATTCAACATTGTGTTATAGAAAGTTTTAAAAAAAAATAAAATAAACATTGTTATAAAAAGTCTAAAAATAAAATAAAAACAAAAGCAAACCCATATGCTAAAACATGTCAACTGATTACTTGAACTCATAATTATGTTATTGAACTCATAATTATGTTATAGAAGGTATAAAAAAACCAAAGGAAAACCCATATGCTAATTGATTACTTGAACTCATCATTGTGTTATAGAAGGTCTAAAAAATTCAGAAAAATTAAAAAACATGTATATGTACATCAAGTTTGCTTTATCATAAACCTACTTACAAAACAATAAAACATTGTGGGCTTATGTTAAATAATACATAATGGTTAAATGCAACAATGTACTCTAATAAATAAAGTTGTCATAAACCTAAGTTATACATGTTTTTTTTGTCTTTAGGATTTTGATTTTCACATCAAAATTGTTTTTAAATGTGATGTAAAAAAAAAAAGAATGGTTAATTTTAATGATTTTATATTAAATGTACACATTATTTTCTTACTCAAATGTAAGTAAAATTCATGTTTTTATTATATGTTTTTTAATTGACTTTTTTTTAATATGCACATATATATATATATATATAGCATGCATACATTATTCATGATAAGGAACACAACATTCCCAAGGATCTTTGTTTGTATCAATTTTAGTGTAATATTCATGCTCCTATGATCTTACATTCCATGGAATCAATATATTGAAGGATTGGATATTGGTTAAGTGATAAGGAGACCAAATTCTAGTTCAAGAGGTATAAGGTTATAGTTGAATTTGTCCTATTATTAATGGATCCTCTTATTATTACTGTAAGAAGACTAAGTATGGACATCTCCAATTCATGAACCCATAGTATGAGTAAGGGGAGCATTCAAGGTCATGTTTTACTTAGTAGAGCCATTAGGAGTTGGATTTAGAGTATAGACCTTAATGATCCAAGTATATGAGTAGTCCTCCTGCCTCCAAGGGATTAAGGGAATGATGGAATCCCTAGAATACAAGACAAAATGGAGAAGCAACCATCAATAGAACAGGATCTTATTCAGAAGGATCCCCTTAAGTGCCACAAATTAGTATATGAATTGAGGAAACAAAAGGCTCTCACTTTCAATGGGATCATCGGAAGGGGAAATGAGGTTGAATCCTAGTTGGTAAACATTGAGAGACAAGTGACATTATATTATTTCAACCCCTTAGAAACACTAAGTTTTCTAGCTATGAATTGTTAGATGAAGCAAAAATTTGGTGGGATCATCTCAAGAAAAAGGAAAAAGTGGATGAGGATCACCGAGGCTAGCACCAGTTCAAGACACATTTTGAGGAAAATTACATCGTCAAGATGTACTACGACAACAAAGAATATGAGTATCACTCGATCAATCAAGGTAGCGTGACAAAGGAGGAATATGAGAACAAGTTTGTGGAGTTATACAAGTATTCCCATGTACTCAATGATGAGCCACGAGTCGAGAGACTCATTGGGGGACTTAGGGATCATATCAAATATAGGATTAGGACCTTTATGTTGAAGACCTTAATGGAAATGATATAGAGGACCAAATAATGTGAAGCAAAATCCCAACAAAGAAATAAGCTAAGTTGCAAGCTTAATCAGAGGATCAATCTCCAAAAGACATGGAGATAGAAGTACAATCAATGGAACTCCATTCCAACACTACCACCTAAGACAAAGAAATATAATTAAGTACATGAGAGTGTAGGACCCATGCACCCAAGAGATGATTATTTTAAATGTGGAGGGTTTGGGAATAAGACCTATAAATTCCTAAAGAGGAAAAATCAGACCAAGGGAACATCGAACTACTTGGAAATAGAAGGGGTTGTAAGGGATGTAGGAAGAGGAAAATTTAATGTAACAAGATCATTGGGAAAGATTGGTTGGAACTCCACAAGGCCAAGGTAGACTTCTACGAGAAAATAGTTGAATGTGTGGATGATGAAGGAATAATTAGAAGCATCCAAGGGGAAAAGATCCCCATGAAAGTAAGATAGATTATATCCATGCAGGTCAATGACAGTGTGAACAAATGTTGTAAAGGGTATCTCATCCATATCATTGAGGCACAAAAAATTAAATATGAAATCATAACAGCTACCCATAATCAAGTAATATTTTGATGTATTCCTAGATGAATTACTAGGGTTGCCACCAACTTGAGAGGTGAATTATAAGACATAATTGATGCCAGGTTCCACTCCAATATCAAAGGAACCTTACAAATGAGGTTCCAACAAACTAAGAGAGCTTAATATGCAATTGCAATAATTTCCAAGCAAGTGTTTCATATGCCCAAGTGCATCACCTTGGGGATCTCCTATGTTGTTTGTTAAGAAGAAGGATGGGACCTTATGAATGTGCATTGATTATAGGATGTTGAATAAGGTAATTCAAGAACATGTATCCCTTACCTAGGATCAATCACTTGTTTGATCAACTTAAAGGGGAAAGCATATTCTGGAAATTGGACTTAAGATTAGGATATCATTAGATAAGAGTCAAAGACACTAACATACCAAAGAATAATTTTGTTAATTCCATAACCCTCATCCATTATTAGTATATTAGTTATGGTTAAGTTAGCTTAGTGGTATGTTACATCATTCTCACTTTATCTCCTATTTATAATAAAGGAGATTCATTTGCATAGGTATCTTGTCTTGTGCACATGATATATTGTAAAAGGAGGTTTCACAGCAAAGTGGCTTATTCATTGACGCTTCATCATTGTTAAGGAATGGAGATACTTATTCTCTCTATTATTATACTATTTGTGGAATTTGGTTCATAACATTGGTTTTAGAGCATATGATCCTAAGGTTTGGCTCCTTCAGCAGTCTTGACTTATTTTAGCTATAATTTATTATTTTATGGGAATTTAAGATAGTGAAATTTTTTAAGGAATTTGGGAAAATCAAAGTGAATTAATTAAATTAAAAATTAAATTATGGTTCAGCTAGGTTTTGGTTCACTATACTTCATAAATATAGATATATGAGAATTAGGGTTTTGACTAGTCTAAAATTAGTCCCAAATGAATCATCTTGGAATTTTTCCTATTAGTGTTTCTATGGGAAGCTTCAAACAACAAAAAAATTGTCAAACTTGTGATACATAGAGAGTACCTATGAAAAAAAAATTAGATTGTAATCCTATACTTTTCAATTTATCATAACATTGGTTTTAGAGCATATGATCCTAGGGTTTGGCTCCTTCAAACGAGTCTCTTGACATTTTCGCTATAATTTATTTTTATGGGAAGTTTAAGATAGTGAAATTTTTAAGGGACTGGGGAAAAATAGTGAATTAATTGTGGTAAAAAATTTAAATTATGGTTCGCTATAGGTTTTGGTTCACTATACTTTCATAAATATAGACTATGAGAATTAGGGTTTTGACTAGTCCTAAAATTAGTCCCAAATGAATCATCTTGGAATTTTTCCTATTAGCGTTTCTATGGGAAGCTTCAAACAACAAAAAAATTGGCAAACTTGTGATACATAGAGAAGTACCTATGGTAAAAAAATTAGATTCTAATCCGCTATACTTTTCAATTTATAGGTTGTGGAAGTTAGGGTTTTTTTACTAACCCTAAAACTAGTTTCAAAGAGGCACTATAGGTAAAAAAGTCATATATGAGTCTATGAATATCCAAATTGAGTGCCACTAGTTATATTGAATATTTAATAGAACATAGTATTCTAGGTTAAAAATTTAATCAAAAGACATGAAAAATTGAACATGTGGAAATATGTACAAGTTAGCTCTCC
>SNQJ01S0005354.1:252035-284714 GCA_010110895.2 Picea sitchensis | reverse complement strand
ACCAATACTATTGTTTCCAAATGAATAATTGTGTGGGTGATAACAAAAATCAATGTGTTAGCATTTTTATCCATTTTAACATCAAGAAGGAGGGTGTTTGACATTGTTGAAGTTGGATTCCTCCCCATGGGACACACACATGAAGACATAGATGGAACTTGTGGGAGGTTGTGTTACACACCTAAGTGTCGTACTACTAAATGTCGCACTTAAGTGTCGTAAGTGTCGCAAATGTCACACTTAAGTGTCATAAGTGTTGCAAATGGTGCATTATCAAATGTCTCACCTACATGGAAAACTTAAGTGTTGCAACTATTATACACCTAAGTGTCACACACCAAATGTCGCACATAAGTCTCGCACTTTTCCAAGTGTCACAACTTCATCACCATGAAGAAGTGTTTTTCATAACCCCTAGACAAGTTGGAAGGGAAGCTTATTAGTTGGAGGTCGAAATACTACCTTTTTCCTTGATATTTTGGTCTTGTTTGAGATTCATCACCCTTGTTCCCATATACAAGGAGGGATAAAACCTAATCATTGATCCCCAAGAGTGTATGAGGTAGTGATAATCCCTTGTTCATCGCTATGTGCACAGTTATGGGGGGGGTGATGAAGTAGTTGCAACCATCATGCCTTGATTTGTGAGGTTGTTTCTGAGAGATCTTAGTTGGTTAAGGGATTGGTTTGAGATTAACTCTATTCAAGGTAAGTCAATATTGTTAGTTCAAAAAAATACTCACTTGACCACATCCTCTCCTCAAAACTATCCTATGGTTGTGATGCCTCAAATCCTATTTAATGGAGGCCATTCTTGAGAGAAAAGGGGGGTGAGAATTGAGAGCATCATACTTATGATTGTGTGAGATCTAAGAGGATGGAAATGAGAGCTTGGAGGAGTTGTTGCAACATCGAGATTGATATTGTAAGTTATTCATTGTTATTTCCTTTCCATTAACACATAACTTGGCATATTCCTCTCATGCATATGTGTTCAATATATGCATGTCTATTGTTGTCTAATTCATCATAAATGGATATGTTTCTGCTTAACAATATAGTGTGGAAGAAAGAGGTTCTTCTTTGTTCCTTGTAGGAATTTTCTTGCACCTAGGAGCTTGGAAATCAAGATCAAAGGCTGGAGCAGTGAGGACAATCGACATAAAAAGGTAAGTCCTCCATCCTTCTCTTCTCATTCTAATTGTTGAAATAGGTCTAGGGGGAAAGTAGTACACCATTTGTTTCCTTTTTTCTTGGATCAAAGAGGGGTCTTGATCCAAGCGGGGTTTCACCTGTCTGCAAGGGGAACTTTACCACAACCTTCTATCAACAAAATTAATGTGAAAATATATATATATTTTTCCAAATACAATGAACACTAGTAGGACACGTGAGGATCACAATTATTAATAGCCCCATATTTAATTGATGAATTTTTCAACTTCAAGAAATTTGTGGAACCACATTTGTTTGATAGTAACTCCAAGAAGGCTGGTATCAAAGGATGTGACAAATTGCAAATTCTAGCTCATTGATGATAGGCTAGTTATGCAACATAAAGACTCACTTCAAGATGAAAAGTGGTCACCTCCTATTGATATGTGGCATTCTTTGCTTGATGGTAATGTATAATTACCAATGTGGTAGACTCAATTGTTAAATGTACAGGTAAGGATACCTTTTCATATATATGAAATAAAAAAGGGATTAGAAACATATATTTAATTATAGAAGAAAGGGATGGATAAGGGAGGGGGAAAATATGGGCATCCCAAGACAATTTATTGGGAGATGATATATAAATATTTGGGTTCTCCCTTTCAAAGCATGGGCACTCACCAACTAATTCATGGCCATCCATAGTACAAGAAATAAGAAATAATGCATCTATAAAACCATCACATGAAGTTATACAAGTGTAGTTGATGGAAAGTGTCTCCACAATTGAGAATTGTTATGTTGGACGTCAATGTAACTGGACTAGAGATCCATTCTCTTCAAAGGATGATGGTGTAGATGGACAAATGCTCATAGTACAATCACTAGATCAAGATTGTACAATATGGTTGGGTAGGGAAAATGGAAGTGTTTCCCAAAATCCATATGTTACTATTGAGTCTTACAAAGTAGGGGTTCAATGGTTGAAGCTAATTGGACCATCAAATGTTAAGAAATAATTATATAAAAATGGTTTAAATAAAAAATAACAATGGGTTGTTGTTTCTACATAAAATATGTGTATTGATGTTAATAGCATCATATGGGTATGGTCATTAAGGGCAGTATGGACAAGAGAGAAAATAAAAAATAATTGACAAGGGCCTTAAGCAATTAAGGAACAACAAAAAAACAGATGGAGTATAATGTTGAGAGTGGGAGTGATGTTGATGAATGTGTCTTTATTTTAATGATGCTACCTTGAATATTTATTAAAAATTACAACTATGGAATACAATGATATTTGTCTCGCTTGTTTTTATTTATCACATCTCTTGAATCTTATTATATTTAGCAATGGGTGTCATGGTGATATTGTGCATGCACATACAAAAATAATATGTTGACAAATATACATTAATCTAAATACACATTGTAGAAATTAGATATTGACACTTTTAGAATTGAATCCGCACATTTGGAATCAAAATTGATACTCTTGTATTTCAAAATTCACATTTTTGGAATCGAAAATCACACTCTTAGAACTGAAAATCATGGTTTTGAAATAGAAAATTACACTTTTTAGGTTCAAAATTATTCAAAATTTGCACTTTTGGAATCGAAAATCACACTTTTGAAAACCAATATTGCAACTTTCATAACCCAGTTTTGCACTTTAGAAAGGTTGATATTGACACTTACAGAACTAAAATTTAGAGCTTTTAGTTTAGATTCTATGTAATTAATCCAAATTTAAAAAAATAGAGGTCGTGTATTTTATTGTGAATAAATATGCTTCAATTATGAATTCAAATTCCTATGGATGGAATAATTTTTGCATATAAATGAATATGGCATGCATGTTTTCCTTTTATGATTGCTATGGGTAAATGCTAAAATGCTAAGGCTTTCGAAGCATCTTAAGGTAGCAAAAGGAATTATTTGACATTGTTGTCCAATACATCCAACAAATGAAATATTTTAATGGAAAGGATAACATACAAATGCAATGAAATAATGGAAAAACGGTTTCATTACTAGAAAGAATGGTTCACCTAGGATGGTGTCATTCCAAGGGGGAGATGAATGCAATACCCTATTTTTTATCCTTGAATAATACTTCATTAAATCATGTATCATTGTATGAATATGTGATAGATATGGATGGTATTCAAGCCATGTGAGATAAGTTGAAATGATTTTGCATTGTAAAAATGTAAAATGCATTGTAAATATTCCTAGTGTAGAGCTCAACACCAAGGATCGACTAGTGAATGTGTATAAGTCCTAGTGGTACGTTGAGACTAGAGCATGCTTGTTATATTATATGGTGTGCTTATGTTTAAGTAAAATCATGTATAAAAATGAAATATATAATAAGACAATTCCCACCAAAAGGGTTTCTTGGGGAAGCATCAAGGAGACTATGATACCACTAGAGGGGAAGAGGAAAGGGGGTTGTTGGGTGATTTGACCTTTTCATTATCTTTTGGAAGTACTACCATTTTGTTTTTCATGTTTCTTTACAATATTTCTCATCAATCTTTGACATGTATGTGTACCAAGTACAAATTTTCATATCCTTGGGAAGAGTGTGCATCTCATGTATAAAACTTAAGGTCTATCATTGCCATTTCCATCTATCATTATTCAATCATTCATGGGAAATTAGAGGAGTTCATGCTCCTCAATAAGTTTTCCTCTCCTGTGTTATAACTATGTTTTCCCTAGTTGTTATGGATGATATGAAAACAAGATAATCCCACGTACCTGTGGTTGGTAAGAGAACATACAATTTGGGGAAATTTGTTGCCAAAAATGTGAGCGAAATTGGGATGGTTTGATAGAGAAACCATGGCTAAAATATCCACAATAGTTGAAGCAAACACCTTAAAACATGCTACCTTGTTATTGCTACTTATTTACTATTTTGAGGCCAAATATTTCTTATCCCGAGTTATTCCCATAGGAAACCTAATAGAAGGATCTCCTTATACATGCACTAAAGAACATTGGAAAAGAAAAATATCCCCAAGGGATAATTGAACAAAGAAAGATAAGATATTATTTGTGTTGTGTAGGGAAGTGTAAGAGAATTCTATGTTTATTTGATGGTTGGATGAGGGTCTGTAGTGCTTTATAAGGAGAAAATCAACTTTTCATGAGAGTAATCAGTTAGGTTGATTGAGACTAAAGACTTGTAGGAGCTTCCTTCACACTAGTGATATCATGGTCTAGATTAGGGGTGGAATCCATAACTTATTCCTATGGTTGGATTTAATTATAGATAAGTGATCATGCTTATCTCTTTGTAGAATGTTTTCTATTTCAATAATGTGTCTAACTAAATGGGTAATTAATGGATTGATATACACAACATTTTTTCCACTACTATTTTGTATTCACATATGAATTATGTAATATATTTTTGTTAGGGGTTAAATTCAACCTTACAGATGTTTGATTGAAGTAGATAAATTTTATTGGTAGTGTCAGATGACCAAAGGAGGCATGTGGGGATACTACAAGAAGGTGATAAGTGTTAATGTTTGGGTGATTCCAACAAGGAAAGAGAGGGAAGGTGGAAACATTGGCATGGTGTTGGAAAACTTGGCATGAGGAAACATACATGAACTAAGAGTGAATTTGATCAAGAGAGGAAACATGTGGTAATTCGAGGTTATCATGAGAAATTCAAAGAGCACAAGAACAAGAGGATACATACACTGATCTAGAGTCATCACACACATGTAGGTGATGTATGATAACCTAGAGTTAGTCTATGCATGGGAAGTAATATACATCAATGAGCAGTTGATGTGATCATAGGAGACAATAAATTCCAATGATATACCAACATAGGTAAAGGAAGGAAAAAGGGATATTGTAATATATCGTATGTATATTACAATGTCATTAACTACTCATTAAGTCATTAATGTAATAATTATACTTTTAATGTAAAATCACGTCTTTTTAGACAAAAAGACGTGACTCTACTCATTTACGTGTATTTAATACACGTTTTTGTACATTGAATAAGACAATGAATACTAAATTTATAAATATTAAATATATATTTCATATATATCTAGTTTCATGCTTCCAATCGGTATCGGAGCGAAAGCTTGGTGAAAGCCAAAATCACATGCGTTCAAGATGTAAAATATTATTCTTAAAAACATGAAAATTAAAACCATTATGGAAAATATGAGAAACACTCTCGAATAAATGAAGAATTATGTGAATGAAATAATAGAAGAACAATTAGAGAAGGAAGTCTTGGCATACTTAAAGGAGAGGGGTTTCCACCAAAACCAAATCTCGCTTCAAGAAGAACACCAGAAGAATCTAAACATCATCAAGATGGACCCCGAGGTCACCAAGATAATTCCTCCATCCTCCTTACTACACAACATTAATGCTCCTGGTGACAAGTCTATTGAAGTGGAACATTCTCACAAAATGTTTGCAGATGAAGGACATATCGTGCAATGTAAGATAGAAAAGAAGATTTTAAGGAGAAGAATGCCATAGGAGGAAGATGAAGATGGAGAAAAGGAAAACAAACCTCGTCCTTGTAATCAACTAAAAGAGGATCAACAAGTTGAAGATCATTTATTTCAACAACAAGTTGATCAAGGTGATGCCCAAATTGAACGAGACAATACAAATAGGAAAATCCAAGGAGGATTTAAATATGAGGAGCACACACAAAAATCACCTACTTTTCCCACTCAGACAAGGAAAGTTGAAGGATGTCTTGGAAAAAATTCCCTTCATATGGTTGAACTAAATGAGCAAGCACTCACCCATGTGAAAGTTGAATAACTCGAAGGAAAACATGTGACAAAATACAACATCCAAGAGGAGGCGATACCTATTAAACAAGGAGGAGCGATAATGGTAGGACAATGAGAAGAATTCAACATGTACTTAGTTTACATAGATAAGGTGGACTACCGGTGCACATCAGAGGAATTGAAGACACATTTTGAGTGTCGTGGGCCAGTGAAACACATTACCATTTCTACAAATGAGTTTGGGAACCATAAGGGTATGCCTACGTGGAGTTTTCAGATCTGGTCAATGTGGACAAATCCCTCCTCTGTCTAAATGGATCCATCCTCCAGTCTCGAGAGATCAACTAATGGTTTCTCCTCCCCTTGGAAAAGTAGCTGCCAACAAATTATAGAAACATTTGTGCCAATTCTAAAAGGTCATCGAACCCACCATCAAACAAAAACCCCAAAGTATTTCTGGAAATCAATAGAGGAGATGCTGACATGGCTAGCTTCATGGGAGCCCCTAGAATGGTCACTGCACCATTTCCCCCTCATAGTGTACAAGACTTGTACACTCCACACTCCAATTATATAATTTCTCCTTGGTCCGACCTAAGAGCACTCTACAAAATTAGTTACAGAAACCCTAAAGTATCAAAAGAGAGAAATATAAATGTTTTTTGGCAATGGCACAATTTGAGCATGAGAGTTGATTTCGATAATGGAAAGAGTGAGAAATTCGATTATGATCTGGTCACAATTGAATCTGGGAGTGACAAAGTTAGTACCTACAGGTTCGCTACTAATTTTTGTGCCAAAGCACATCGATATTGGAAGGGCTTGTGGCAAATACTTAATCTCCTATGTCTTTATTGCCAACACTACCCAGAAAATAGGGAGGTGTTTTCTTTGATCAAAAGATATAAATACTTGTTGCAGGTAGTAGATGGGTGGTTTCATTGTTTCTTCCATCACCACCCCTCTTCATTTGATTATGCTAAGGAAGTTTTTAGATAAGTGTACAATATCGTGGATCCCATCGGTTTGAAGGATATCAATTTTCCTCAAGACTTTCTATTTGGATTGCTACCATCTTGTGTTGACACCCTCAATCTTCAACGTTTATCATGGCATGTCTTTTTGGCATGCAAATGAAATCATTTTATAACATGGACCGCCAAATTTATCTAATTTTAGTTCTAAATTTAAGCATAGAGACAGATCTTGCAAAGGAAGCCCTGGTCTTCTAGCTATTCTTGGAAGAAGCAGGGTACCCAAATGTGGTGAAAAAAATAGAAGACTCTTCAGATATTGTCCTTAAATTGTAGTGCCAGGAGGTCATCCCCCTTGAAATAAAGATAACTCCATTGGATGAGCAACACACCCCTAGATCTAAAAATTCCAGTCCTAGACCCTTTACTTGTGGAATACTTACACGCCAATCGAGAAATGTAAAGGAATAAACATCCACGTCACATGATTTAAATCACATTTAGTCTAAAAGTAACAATCCTCGTGAAACCTTCTTATTCCCCACTCTAACTAAATATTCCACATTCGCCTCTACCATATCAGGTATGTTGCCACAGATGTCTATGGGTCGAAGCAAGGGATCTCCTTCCATTCAATATAAAATATCTACTTTTCCTGTTAATGAAAAAGTTGTTCAAGTAAGGAAAACATTGTTGTTGACTCCAAGGCATGTCACTCAAAGGTCAAAGATCTGCATACATTCACATAGATACAAACCCAAGAAGGATAGTCCCAAGGTATCATTTTTCAATGATAGTGAAGAAGCACATAACACTCCAAAGGAAGATGCCATGTTCACCCCAAGAGAAAACCCAAGGGAAATTTTTACTTGACATCTTGATCAATCTCTTGCTTATGTTGCAAGCAAAACAATAGCAAACATGATGGAAATGGCCATACCTATTATTGATAATAGAATGTCGACAGATGATAAAAGTGTGACATCATTATTTGAAAAGTCATTTATACAAGAGCTTGAAGACAATGTTGATAACTGGTCATGTGGAGGTGAGGATACAATCCTCCAGAGTAACCCACTGTCATCGAAGCTAGTTGATGGAAAAATAAAATCCACTTCAAGGAAGAATGGTCTCCATGAGGAGCATAATCACAGAGGAAATGGTTATATCTCAATTTCAACAACACATGAAAGGGAAAGGGAACATGAACGTCAACAAGAATGTGAACTTTGGAGATGGGATTGTAATCCTATTAGACATCCTCTTCAGGTTCATAAGGAGCTTTCTTTTTCCAGAAGAGATAAATCTAGCTACAAATAACACTTTAGATCCAAGCATTCATCCTTGCCTATGCTTAAGGATGATTCTTTTTTAGGGAGGGATGACTTGTAATATACCGTATGTATATTACAATGTCATTAATTACTAATTAAATCATTAATGCAATAATTATACTTTTAATGTAAAGTTATGTCTTTTTAGACAAAAAGACATAACTCTACTCATTTACGTGTATTTAATACACAATGTTGTACATTGAATAAGACAACGAATAATAAATTTATAAATATTATATCTAGTTTCATGCTTCTAGATAAATGAGAGATGTGATTACAAAAGTGATCCCATAGTTACAATCTATACGACGAAACAACCATACCCAATGCCTCATGAGTGCAATGGTTTATCCTTACTAGGATAAAATCAGCTTAAGTCATACCCTACTTGAGATTATGATCCAATAGAAAATGAACCATGTGTGAAGTGACCAAGGTGGGGATGTAACAAAAAGGAGAGATAAATAAGAGAGCAAATTGCCTTTAGTATATCTAAGAAAATAAGGGGGATGAATGAATGAGCATAGGGGCCATTTGTGAGGGGATTTGGGGCTAAAGTCAATATAAGGGAGCTTAGAATCTAAATTATCAAAGATTTTATCGGTGAAAAATCCCAAGGAATGTATCAAAGGATGAGTAAAGGGAGAAGAGGGAGGCTTGATCTCTAAGGAAGGAACCTGCATGGCGAAAGGACAATAGAAAGAGTAAAATGATGAGACCAAGGGTTGTTTTGGTGTTGTGGACTTTGTACCATGGACTGTGGCATTGGGTCATGCTTGACCGCGTGAATCTTCCCTTGGCGAGGAACATGGGATCTCCCAAGAAGGTGCAAGGAACCACCAACATTATGTCTAGCCATGGGCATCCTAGAAGGATGTTGTAATTAACCTCCGCATCTAAGATGGAAAATTGAGTCAAAATAGTTTTGAGCCTAAGGGATAGCATAATGTCTACTTTCCCAATAGTCTTGGTCATCAATTTGTTAAACCTCATGCAAGTTCAACTCATCACTTGAAGTTTGGTGAAGACAAGAGCATGGAAAATTAGAGTCGTAATCAACTTAAAGGAAGATCCATGATTCATAACCACTTACTTAATAGAGGTTTCTTAATAGTGGATCTTTGTGAAAAAAGGGTTAGAGATGTTGAAGATTTGCATCTTCTGGGGCATCTCAAAGAGATTAAAGAAGAGAGATGGGCCTTACAAAGAAACCAACTTAGGTGAGAACTTTTTTAATGCATAATTTTTAAGAAAATTAGGAAGCCTTGGCATATTTCTCTTAAGACTATGTATAGTAGCAAATTCATTAAGATCATTTTCAAGTGGTTTTGTAGTGCATACTATCAAGAGTATTATGAGTTTACTATTATAACCTTAGAGAACAACTAATTAAGTATATTTCTAAAACTAAATGTCAAGATTTTTTAAGAAGTTTGATGTAGCATATTTAATAGAAATTTTATTTTTTTAATTAATTTTTATAAAAAATGTGTGCAAAGTAATCCTTAGCTCATAAAAATTTGCAACAAGAACTCACATTTAAAATTTTTCCTTGTACTAAAGTATTTTTTACATTTGTTGATTTTATGCAGGTATGGAGATGAAGAACCAACAAGCAATTCGACAAGGTGTTTTACAGGTGATTTGTTGAGTTTGTGAATGATTACATATGGGGTATTTGGCTTAGGCAATAAACAATGAAAACATTTCCAACGAGCAATCCAACAAGGTTTTACAAGTGATTTGTTTAGTTCGTGAATGATTACGTATGGGGTATTTGGCTTAGGCAATAGACATTGAAAACATTTCAATAAGGTTTTCCTTTTATCTCTTACAAATTCCATATTTTATCTATTCCAAATTCCATATTGAAATTGATTCAAACTTTAAAGGTAGGAAAAAAAGGATAGTTTTGTCAAATAAAACCATTGGAATTTTGCATCTTTGTTACTTTGAATTATTGAATTGATAGTGAAATTGCTTTGTGTATGGAATTACATTGGTGCTTTATGTATGCAGTTACCTTTTATCAGTTACATTTTGATGTTGATCTAGAGATGTTAAATGAGTGATTGCATCAAATTAAATATGGATTAACGATTTCCATTGGCATCTTACATCTTTTCTCACTTTCGATGATTGCACAATTTTTTTTGGTGGAGGTTTCTTACTTCTTGATGCTATTAATAGCTATTTTATATTTTAACTTTTAACTTTTGATGTAAGTTTCTTTGTGGATATTGTAAGTGGATAACATAATAGGTTCAAAAGCATTAAGTTAACAAGGTTTTTTTTTTACATTATTTTATATATATTATATATATAATTGGAAAAATTAATAACAATTATCATTTTGACATATGATTATGCAAATTATAAAGTGTTCTCAGTGCTATGGGAATTTAATATGTTTGTGGGTTTTGAAGTATTGAAAAAAGTTAAATTTTCAATTTATTTTTATTAATAAGATATATTTTTCCATCCAAAAACTTTTTTTTAATGAAAAGTAGCACTTAATGTGAGATTTTTTATTTATAATTTGTTTGTTTAAGTTAAATTTTCAATTTATTTTTATTAATACATATATTTTTTTTTTTTTTTTTTTTTTTTTTTTTTTTTTTTTTTTTTGTGTAATTTTTTTATTTATTAGTAGTTTAGTTTGATATATATATATATATATATATATATATATATATATATATATATATATATATATATATATATATATATATATATATATATCAATGCTTTTGTTCTACCAAATGGAAAATTGCATTCTATGGATACATTCATGTTGAATTGAGGTTTTTCTTATCACATAACATTCTTCCATGAAATGCAAGTGAATTATTACTTCCATTAAGTTGAGTTAGCACTATATTAAATTATAATTTATTGTGTTTTAAAATTAGATATAAATTTAAAATTTTATCTTTCAAATAATATTAGCACTATATTAAATTATAATTTATTGTGTTTTAAAACTAGATATAAATTTAGAATTTTATCTTTCAAATAGTATGTTTAGTAAATATTGAGATTCTAAAAAAAACTATGACTATCTTCATAGGTTATAGGAATGGATTCACAGTTCTCATGCCTTTAGTTTTTTTGAGTTTCCTTCAGCTTCACACTTTTCATGCTTTATCTTCCTTAAACTTTTTATTGTTTCCTACAACTTCCTAAGATGTCTTAGACACTCGTACATTGATATCACTGATTGATATGCTTTTAAATCACATTAACCTAATTTATTAATTTGTGGAAGATGATATAACTTACTTCTATGTGATTTCCTGAAGGTTATTTCCATTATTTGAAGTTTGTAAATGATTTCAATCTTCATCTTTAATTATTATAGGAAATTAGGATTTTTCTGTTACAATTTTTATTTTTGTTTCTCTATATTTATTTTCATGATTAGAATTTTATGAGGATTTTATTCTTCAATTCTTACAACAGAATATGGATTTTTTCAATATTTGATTTTTAAAACCTCACTTGGTAATTTTAACTAACAACGAAATAAGGATTTTTTCAATATTTGATTTTTAAAACCTCACTTGGTAATTTTAACTATGTGGAGGAACTCCAATACTCAACCAAAGGTTTTCTTCTTCATCTATGGAGATATTATTGTTTGCAAGAATTGGTTTCATTTCATGGTGATTGCATGGTTTGGATTCAAGGTTTTCAATAACTCTTAATTCCAAAGAATCCACGGTGTTGTGTAGGTTTAGATTTGTTCTTACATCTAAAATGATCGAGTGAATCTTGTGTCAATGTTTGTAGTGTTTCAATCATTGTTGCTTGTAATTATTGTATAATTTTTTTTCTCAATCGCTAAAAGAATCCCAACCATGTTGCCTTTCATTTTTCCAAGGAAAGTTTATGGTTAGATTCTTGTAAAATATATACAATTTGGTCACATTTTTTTATACAAGAACAAATTGTTTTGTCATGGATCTTTGCTTCTCTGCAAGGATATCCATTAGTGCATTGGCTTTGAAGATGCATATGTAATCAAAACTATCACATACCCATATCATACTTATAAGAATAAAGGTACAGTTTGAGAAAATCTAAAGTATGTTTTTCTATCATCACTTCTTAGTTGATATTATGTAAACTATATTCCTAGATCCACGAAGAGGATGGATACCCAAGAAGATGAAAATATTTTGGGATATGTGCTTTCATACTCATTCCATTGAAGACTTGATGAAAATGATAGAAGACATACAGAAAACATTCTAGGATATTATCATCTTCTACTCCAAAATTCTCCTCATTTATGGTTGGTGAGAAACAAAATCATTTGGGATAAAAAAAACTTAATATGGGTAACAACGACATATTACTTATAACCATTTTAGGCACCCTATGTTGGTAATCTAAGAAATTACATTAGAGAAATTTTGAGGTCTAAAATGGGTCTCTTATTGAAAATAATAAAATAATAAATGGATTTTCAAAGAAATTTTGAGGTCTAAAATGGGCCTTCTATTGAAATAATAAGATAATAGATGAATTTTCAAAGGGAAAGAGAGAAAACTGTTTTTTTTTATCGTATTTTCGACTTATCTCCTTATAAATTACTTAAATATAAAGTGTAGGCACTCATTAGATGCATAATTAAATTTCACTTCCAACAAGTACCCACTCTATATGCTTTTGATAAACTCACATCCAATGCCCACTCTACATACTTTTTATAAACTCGGAGTAAGATAAACTAGAAATACATTTAAAAAAAATGTGTTTCTTGAAAAGAAACAC
The DNA here is from genome assembly GCA_010110895.2 of Picea sitchensis. Classification (NCBI taxonomy): domain Eukaryota; kingdom Viridiplantae; phylum Streptophyta; class Pinopsida; order Pinales; family Pinaceae; genus Picea; species Picea sitchensis. The sequence continues at coordinate 271,661 of SNQJ01S0005354.1, read as the reverse complement.
AAAACACATTAAATAAAATGTAAATATGTAAATTCATATTTAAATACAATTTAAGATAAACAAATAAAACCTAATATTTAAATACAATTTAACATAAACAAATAAAACATAATATTTAAATATTTAAAAAATAAAATTGAAATTATATATTTATATCTATATTTATTTTATAATATAGATTAATAAAATCTTTATCATACCAAATAGATGAGGCAATTAAACTAAATTCATAATATTTTAATCTAATTATAACTATATTTCAACATAAGGAAACATGTTAATGGCTCAAGAGAGTTCATTGTTTTTTATTGGTTAAGAACTTATCTTCCTTAAAAATAAGGAAACATGATAATAAGTGAAAGTCTATCCCCTTATAGACTATCAGTGAATTATTTTAAGTGACATAGTTTGTTTTAAATAATGGTGATGAGTCAAACCACATTTACAGACAATAACCAATAATAACTATCCTAACTATAGCCAATAATAATTATCCTAACTATCAATCAACAAATAAATTATAATAAATTTTACCACCTTAAAAAAAAAATATAAAATCTATATCACAAATAAACTAGATGATTAACTACATTCATAATATTTTAATAAAATTATAAATATACACCACTTCATATAAGCATTATCATCACAATATCTTAAATAAATTCAAACCAATATAACAAAATTATCCATAACATTACAATATCATCATTACCTCACATAAATTCAAACCAATGTGCCAAAGTTGTGCATAAAATCTTTATTATATTTTATTTAATGTACGAATAAATCTTGGTGCATTTGATGCCATCACAATCAAAGTACGAATAAATTTTAGTGCACTTGATGTAATCAAGTCAAGTGCAATGTATTTCATCATTCCACATTCAAAGTTTCAAAATGAAAGTATGAATAAATCGTAGTGTACTTTTTTTTCCCAATAGAAATTACTCGTTTTTATATAAGGTATAAAAACATTTACAAAGTCTCTGTAGCCAAAATAAGCCGAGATCACATGCCCCATTACAGGACTGATCATGCAATAAAAAGATGAAGCAGCCAGGTGAAATAAAGAGACAACATCCAGGAGCGATACATCTAACGCAAACTGTAAAAACACCAGGCGTGATCGAAATCGTAGTGTACTTAATAGATCTAACATAGATCTTGGTGCACTTAATATGGATATGGATAATAGTGACTTAAAATCAATATGGATAATAGTGACTTATTACTTATAAGGTGTGTAGACATTGTATGCAGTGCAATGCGTATCTGTATAATATAGTTTAGGTTGTATTTTAGTTTGAATTTTCAATAGTTTTGAATAGAATTTTATATATCAATATACAGTGTTGATTTACATCTATGTCGATGATTACTCTTTGCTAACTATTAGAGTTTTAGCAATTTATAAAGAAGATGAAAGTATTTATCTATAAAAAGCATAGAGTATATGAAAATTAATTGCATATGACCTATCCGTCATATAATCGTAGGTATTTGTTGAAGATACTATCTTTAAGTTGTGCTATAAAATAGCAATGATGAAGAGTGTTATATCTCCACCTTAACTTTAACCTACCAAAACATTGTAGAGCTCCACCACAACTATACGCCCACTATTAGCGCTAACACTTAGTTTACCACTTGTCCACCTTCTTTTTAGCCTCTCTCGATATTAGGGTTGACAGTTCATGCTTGTTTATATAGCTTTGTCAAATCTTTTATTTACCTAATGGGTTGAGCATGTAGGTTATTTGACACAATGCAGGGACTGAAAAGGTTATCAAATTGTGATGAAATTCATTGAAATTTTAATAGAGAAGGTAAATCATTATCAATTTCGGTGAGTTGGGTTATTTCACAATTCGATATGGCTAGAGTGTATGAAAGACTGTGATGAAATTCATTGAAATTTTAATAGACAAGGTAAATCATCATCAATTTCGGTGAGTTTGGCTCTTTCACAATTCAACATGGCTAGAGTGTAAATTACTTATGATAGCTTGTCACTTTATGAAAATCAAGAAAGATAACACATGGTATATAAGTTCGACATAAGGATGGAAGATGAAAACAAACCTATAATATAACGTAAACATAAGATAAATTAAGGAACTTGGATTTTAAAATGAGGAAAGAAATTCTCTTTTTATAGGGAAAGAGGGTAGGGATGGACAATTATTCAAGTTGGGAAACTCCAAGAGATTAAGGAATCATGTCTCGGTAATAAAAAAAAGGTACATCCACACTTAAAGACAAATAGAGGAATATTTGGAGTGTTTCACTAAATTTAATTAAAATAAGTCATGGTTTTTTGAAGTACTTTACTAATATATGATCTCATATATGGGATTACAGGTAGATGTTATTAGAAAACACATAATTGTACGTGACATGGCCTCAAGGATGACCACAAGGGATATTGGATTTCTTGCAAATACTATTTACGCTAGAACCGTCTTTTGGTCTTGAAGTAAGACCTAAAATTACATCTAACTAGTTAAGAGCTCGTCTTCCTCGAATGTAAGAAAACATGTTAATGGGCCAAGAACTAGAAACATCTGATAAAAGTAAAGTTTACTCCATATAAATCATTGACAAATTATTTTAGGTAACATAGTTTTCCTCAAATACAATGATGAATCAACCCACATTCATAAATAACATCCAATAAAAACTATCCTCATTATTAATTAACAATTAAATTATAATTCAAATTTTATTAACTTAAAAAATATTAATAAAATATATATCATAATAAAATCACAAATAATCTAATTAATTAACTTAAATTCTTAATATTTAATTAACTTAAATTCGTAATATTTAATATTTTGATTAAATTATAAATATAGAACAATGTACATTAACTTTAGATAAGCATCATCATAATCTCTCAAATAATTCTCAAATAATTAAATCTAATCCATAAAAACATTATCATCGTCATCTCTCAAATAAATTAAAACCAATATAATAAAGTTATCCATCAAGTTTTATGAATATCTTAATAATGTAAACATTATCATCGTCATCTCTCAAATAAATTAAAACCAATATAATAAAGTTATCCATCAAGTTTTATGAATATCTTAATAATGTGTACATCAGCATGAAATAAGCAATATCATCCTGAAATAAGCAAATTTCCTCACTCATTTACATCGCTTCAAGCACGGCCTTGACGGTGGAGGAGTCGGATAGACTCAACTTGTTAGAAGCTCACAGGGCGTCCATCCTCCGCGATGAAGAATTCCGCTGGCGACTGCGCAGCCGTGCAACCTGGCTCCATTGTGGTGATTCCAACAGCAGCTACTTTCACAAGGTAGCGAGTTATAACAGGAACAAAAAGACTATATGGTCTATTAATAGTGCGAATGGGGGAGTAATTCGTGGACAACGATCTATTGACAGAGGCGGCCACTCATTTTACACTACAGTACAAAGCTACAAATGCACAAAATCTGCCGGAGAAGGCATCCACGGCCAGTCTCTTCCCTCGTATGATCACAGCCGAGGAAGCCACAGAGTTATTTAAGCCTGTTACTCTTGCTGAACTTAAAGACATTCTACATCATTTTAAAAAAGAGCGCAGTCCTGGGCCGGATGGCTGGACCACAGAATTTTTCATCTATTTTTTTGAGCTCGTTGGAGAGGATCTTTTACAGATGGTTGAGGACTCCCGCCTCAAGGGAAAGATAGCTGGAGGCCTTAATTCCACGTTTTTAGTCATGATCTCGAAAGAGAACAACCCACACTCCTTTAATGACTACCGTCTGATAGCCCTGTGCAACCTTATATATAAGGTTATTGCCAAAGTTATATCTAATCGCATCAAACCTTTCCTCGGCAAAGGTCTATCAGAGCGGCAACTAGGCTTCCTGAAGGGCAGAAGAATCCAGGATGCAATTGGAGCTGCCCACGAATGCATACACAGCATTAAGCAGAAGAACGAAAAAGCGCTAATCCTGAAGCTCGATCTTAAAAAAGCTTTTGACTGTTTAGACTGGGAGTTCTTGAGACTTATTTTACATGTAGTGGGCTTCGGGGACTCACAAACTGGATCCTAGCGTGTGTTACCACTGCTAATTTTGCTGTCTTGATTAATGGTGAAGCTTCTAGCTTCTTCAAAAGTGAGAGGGGGCTCAGACAGGGCTGCCCCCTCTCTCCCTATCTCTTTATCTTGATTATGGAGGGTCTCAGCCTCCTCCTAAATAAAAGTTTTATTGATCACCACATCTCCGGCATTAAGGTTTCCAAGCTTATCAAGATTTTTCTCCTAATGTTTGTTGACGATGTTCTCATTTTGACGAGAGCTTATCTGGTGGAATGGATTGTAATTCAGGATACACTCCTACACTTCTGCTCGATATCGGGGCTTTCCATCAATCATTCAAAGTCATCTGCTCACTACTGGGGGCTCTCGGCCTCTGAACTACTTCGATTCAAGGACCACTTTACTTTCACCTTCATTGACTTAAAGGAGGGTTTCAGATATCTTGGATACCAGCTGAAGATGGGTGCTACCCTCCCCGGTGACTGGTGCTGGCTTGTGGCAATTTTTGAAAAGAAAATTGATTTCTGGTGTAACAAGTGGCTGTCCATGGGGGGCAGATTCATCTTGATTAAAGCAGTGCTCGAAAGCCTTGCTGTGTATTGGATGACCCTGGAGAGGATTCCAAACAAGATCACATCTCTTCTCTGCAGATTAGCCTTTAATTTCTTATGGAATGGACGGGCTGAAAAACGCCGTATACACCTCTGCAGCTGGGAGACTCTTTCAAAACCACGCAGAGCAGGGGGTTGGGGTCTAAAAAACCTCAACACATTCAACACTGCTCTCCTGGCAAGCTCATTTTGGAGAGCAGTCACTCAAGGATGTATCTGGCACCGAATCATAGTTGATAAATACTTGGGATCACAACCTCTCTGTAACTGGATTCGAAGGATCACCTTCTAGACCAAGAGGGCTTCACCTTTCTGGAAAGGCCTAGTCTCCTCCACTCCTGTGATACTACACTGGCTTCGTTGGAAGCCCGGCACAGGTAAGGAAATTAAAATTGGAAAGGACATGATCATCGGGCTGGAAGAGAGCTCTCTCCTTTCTCCCTCCTTGTGTGCCCATCTCAGCACACTCAACATCTCGACTCTCTCAGATGTCAGATTGAATGGTGCTCTAGCTCTTCTGGACCATTGGTTGGGAAGCTGCGACCTGGCTCTTGTTGGATCGTGAGAGGCTGAGTGGACATGTTTTATTTCTGCTATCAGAGGCGCTAGCATATCTCTTTCGACTTAGCCAGACTCGCTGCTGTGGGCTGGAGGGGATGCCACGGGCACTCTCAAGGTGAAAAACTTGTATGCAGCCATTCAAACTCAGAGCTTACACAACTTTGATACCTCCTGGTTCTTCCAGCTCTGGAAATGGAACATTCCACTTAAAATAAAGCTCTTTCTCTGGCTCGCGGGCAAAACTAAGATTCTTACCTGGAACGGGCTGCGCCGACGTGGATGGGAGGGGCCTGGCATATGCTTGCTCTGCCACTGCTCAAGTGAAGATGTCCAGCATCTCCTAATTCATTGCGCCTTTGCGAGGGGGGTCTGGTCACGACTCTTAATGAAACTCGCTCTTCCTTACACTTGGAGCAGGGATACGATCTCTGATTGCTTTCAACTGTGGGTCAACCAAAAATATCCTCCTGTCTGCCTGGCCCCACATGTTTGTTGGCAACTCTGGTTAGAGAGGAACAGGGTGACATTTGAGGACCGGCCACCAAACTTACAAACCGTTGTCCACAAAGTTCTGTACTCTTTTCACTGGAATCAAGCACCAGATGTTTCTCATATTCACAAAGCTGTCGATATCAAACTGCCTGAGGGATTTTCGCTGGCTTGCTTCGATGGTGCTGAGCAATCTGGATGCTGTGGAGCTGGAGGATTCTTCAAATCCAACCACTCAAGGATCACCAAATGGTTTTTTAGTTGTGGTCGGGGCACGAACACAAAAGCAGAACTCTTGGGGCTTTGGACCACCCTCTATTTAGCTAATTCGTGGTTTGTAAAACACTTATTAGTATTGGGTGACTCAAGTGTTGTCATCAATTGGATCAATCAGAAATCCAAGCTTCGCTCTGTTCACATAGAATGCTGGAAACTAAAAACTCTGGTGATGTCCAAGCTCTTTGCTGACATCAAATTTCAACACATTCCGAGAGCTCACAATAGCGAGGCGGACGCACTCTCTAAGAGAGCACTCAAGGAGGAGGTAGGGAGACTCTCCATTTTCCATAGGGACGACGGTGTGGACAGTCCCATGACCCATCTAAACATATTTTGATTGTGGTTGGCAACATCCCTGGTGTTGGAATGTTCGTTGCTGCCCATATACTTATTGTGATAGCTGTGTGATTTGTTTTAATCTGTGGGGTCTTTGTGTTAGCGGTGTAATATTTGATTTAATCAGTGGAGCCGATTACTTGCTACTGCGATGGCTGTGTATAGGAATAGATACACTGACCGGAGACACAGTATCTGCATTGTATGCTGGTGCGGTGTGATTTTGTTTTTATCCGTGGGGTCATTGGGATAGCGGTGTGATTTTTGTGTTATCCGTGGAGCCGATTACTTGCTTCTATGATGGCTGTGTATATGAATTGATTCACTGACCGGAGATACTGTTTCTGCATTGTCTGCTGGTGCGCCATTGTAAATGAGCTTATACAATTTATAAATTCGAGACAATTTTTCCCTGGAAAAAAAAGCAATATCATCATTATCTCAAATGAAGTCAAACCAATGTGCCACAAAGTTTTAACAAAGTTCAATAAATTCAAACCAATGTGCTATAAGTACAAAAGTTGTCCATAAAGCCTTACATATATTTTACTTAATGGATGAATAAATCTTGGTGGCACACGATGCCATCAACATCACAGTACGAATAAACCGTGAAATTGATGCATCGCATCAAAATCTATGTATTGGTACACAAGTGAAATTAGTGGCACAGTTTTTTATACCTACTTCTTATGCTTCTGATAAATGTTCTAATACAATAGTTGTATATAATATAAAGCGAAAACTTAAATGTTAAAAATGTTAAATGTTAAAAACTCACTGTGTCAGTTTTTTTAACTCTCTCATTACTCTGGAAAAGCTTACCTTGGATAAAATGTTTTTGTTGGGATCTAAACCTGTTGTTACTTCAATAGCCCCCACTCAGGATGTCTTGAGGGTTCTGGGGACGCCACAGGACCAGTCCACCTCTGGGAGGGAGTTTACTCCTTTTGAGGTTCTTATCTTGGACTCGGTGGGTGCCACACCTCTCCCTGACTCGGTAAGAGTCCTCAACTCCTAGGCAAATCCTAACGTATGTGTACATAGTCCTACATCTTTTTTGGAGGTGGGGGCCTTTATTGCTGCCCCATCTAACCCTCTCGAGGTTTCACGGGTTGGGGAAACTTTGGGGGGGGGGTGAGCCTATTTATCTCTCTGGATACTGAGAAGACCCTAGTGATTGCTCACTAGGGGAGACACTGGAATCTCTTATTCCTCTCATTCGAGAGGTAGATACATCTGTGCCACTTCCGATACATCAAGGTAATCGTATCTTGACTTTACCAGGTACTACAGATGGGATAAATCTTTCGGAACTCCGTGGTGGGGGGTCTTCTTCAAGTTATGCCTGGTCTAGAGGACTCGGTTTGGAGACCTCTCTGATCAAGATGAGAAGTGCCCGGAAGCGGGAAAACCTCTCGACAAACCCTCCTGTCGATGTTTCTTTTGTTGTTGCAGAATATAGGCTGCTTAGAGGCATGAAGGCCCTTGCCCATGCCAAGCCATGATCCTTTTAACAATTAACATACAAGGGGTGGGGGGGACCCTTAAAATAGCCTCCATGCGCAGAGTGTTTAGGAAGGTAAATCCAGATGTGATTCTGCCTCAAGAGACTCTGGTTGATGAGGAGAAGGCTCGTCGCTTTATGGTTACTTTCGTTCCTACTTGGTATAATTGTGCAGTCAATTCTGTGGGAAACTTGGGTGGGCTTTTCCTTGTGTGGAATCTGGAAAAATTCTCCCTGGTTCCTTACATATGTGACAGGGGCATTATGCTTAAAGGGTCCTCACTTTTAAATAAACAAGATTTTTGTATCTTAAATGTATATGGGCCCTGTGTGGAGAGGAAGATTTTTTGGGACCGACTGGCTTTGGGGGGTCTTCTTGATACCAAAAACCTGATTCTTGCAGGCGATCTTAACTTTACTATTGACGTGGATGAAGTATGGGGAGCGTCAACACATTTGGATAAATTGGCAGATTATTTCAAAGATCTAACGTTGGATCATCATTTGGTAGATCTAGCTCCGGATGCACCGACTCCGACCTGGAGAAATGGCATGGGTGGTATGGATATGATTTCAAAGAGGTTGGACCGCATACTTATTTCAGAAAGTCTTCTCAGCGAGATGGGTAGATATCAGGCTTGGGTGGATCTTCCTTTTGTATCCGACCATGTGTCGGTGGTTGTACAATTCGACAATCAACCTTTTCCTTTAGCCTTTCCATTTAAACTCAATCCCACCTGGTTAATTGAGGATGAATTCGAGTCCATTGTAAATGAATTATGGAATGATCCAGTTTTTTCAGTGGAATCAGATGTACAGTACAGGTTCACGTGGAAGTTAAAAGTTTTAAAGGCTAGGATTAAGTCCTAGGCCAAACAGAAAATAGTTGAACAACAAAGGAGACTTATTACTCTGGAGGGAGAAATCAGGGATGTTATAGCTGCTTTACCAAGATCGGGGGCTAGCGACAACAGATTAAAGACTTTGGAAACTGAACGTAATCAACTATTACTTATTGAAGAAGGACAGTGGAGGCAAAAAAGTCGGTCTATTTGGCTTAAAAGTGGCGATTAGAACACTAAGTATTTCCACAAGTTGGCAAGTGCGAAGAGGAATCAAAAACACATATGGGAAATCAAGGATGAATTGGGACATGTACACAGAGGGAAAGAAGATCTAAAGGAGGAGGCAAAAAGATATTTTAATAATTTATTTACAAAGGATCTTGTTATTCCACTTGAGGTTCAATTGGAACTTGCCTGACTTTATTTGTGCTTTGTAACAAATGAGGATTTCAGCCAAATTGATAGACCAGTTACCAAATAGGAAATTTGGGAAGTTTTAAAACTCTTCTCAATTGATAAGAGTCCAGGCTCGGACGACTGGACGATTGAGTTCTATGTTAAATTTTTTGATGTGGTTGGGGATGACTTATTGGATCTAGTGGAAGATAAAAGAATTAGAGGGAGGGTTATAGGCTCTCTAAACACGACTTTCTTGGCGTTGATCCCAAAGGAGAACAATCCGCAATCATTTGAAAATTTTAGACCAATTGCCCTTTGCAACCTTTGTTATAAACTGATTTCCAAAGTTATAGCAAATAGGATCAAACTAGTGCTTTCAAGGTAATTATCTTGTAACCAACTTGGATTCTTAAAGGGAAGACAAATATTGGATGATATCGGTACAACACAAGAGTGCATCCATAGTATCAAAGCCAGGAAACAAAAATCTTTGATTCTTAAACTGGACCTAAGGAAAGCTTATGACTGTGTAAACTGGGATTTTCTTCGTCTGATTTTAATACAAACTGGATTTAGTATACACTCTATTCAATGGATTATGAGTTGCGTGGTTAGTTCCTCCTTTGCGGTGTTGATCAATGGGGAGGCCACATCTTTTTTCACAAGTGAGCATGGGTTATGTCAAGGATGTCCACTCTTGCCACTGCTTTTTATACTTGTAATGGAATGTATTAGTCTTCAATTAAAAAAGGGCCAGGGGGATGGCAAGCTATTAGGAGTTAAAGTTTCTAGGATTATCAAAGTACTTCATATTATATTTGTTGATGATGTACTAATTATGTCTAAAGCTACTGTGGAGGAATGGCAGGTGATAAAGTCTATTATGGAATCTTTCTGCTGTGCACCGGGATTAAGGATTAGTCCTCAAAAATCAACTTTCCATTATAATGGGATCCATGAGGATTCATTGGCAGTATATATAAGGTTGTTTGATTATAATTTTGAGGATCTGTTTGTGGGATTCTGGTATCTGGGATATCATTTAAAACATGGAAAGAGTCAATTCACTAATTGGAGTAGCTTATAATTAAATTTGAAAAGAGGATTAATCAATGGTGTAATCGTTGGTTGACACTTGGTGGTCTCTATATTTTAGTTAAATCAGTCCTTGAAACACAGTCTGTGTACTGGATGGCATTGGTGGTGGTATCAGTTTCAGTGCTCTCAAAGATCCGCAAGATTATTTTTTATTTCCTTTGGACAGGAGGGGGAAAAAAACAGAGAATCCATCTCTGTACCTGAGAGACTCTGGCCAGGCCAAAACATCTCGGTGGATGGGGTTTTAGGAACCTTTTTCTGTTTAGTCGTGCCTTGGCTGCAAATTCACAGTGGCATGCACTGTTCAAAGAAGGGATCTGGCATAATGTGATAAAAGATAAATAACTCTCGTATTATTCAGTGGAAACTTGTCTTAGATTTGTATCGCCGATCCAACTGGGTGCATCACAAATCTGGAAAAATTTAATGAAGTCACTTCCTATTATTACCCGATGGATCAGCTGGAAGCCTGGGAATGGAACCTCAATTATAATCGGGTTGGATAAAATTTTGGGACTGGGCAGTTCTTCTCTGCTATTGATCGAGCTCTGGGGGGCACTCAAGGTGCGCAATATCAATTATTTATACCAAGCTTATGCACAATCCTCCTGGGGTTTTATATCTAACCAATGGAGATCTTGTGAATATTTGGAGCTCACTGGTACACTGGCGGTCGAGTGGATTACTTTCTGTAAGGAACTTATGCTCTCAGGAATTCAATTACAGCCTGATGATGATGTGCTTATTTGGTCAGGCAGTGACCATTCTGGGGTCTTGACAGTCATAAATGTATGTAATTCTCTAGCTCGGGAATACTAGACAAATCTAATCACTGGCTGGAAAAGGACCTTTTGGACTTGGGAGATCGCTCTAAAAATAAAATTGTTTATGTGGCTTGCATTGGAGAATAAAGTTCTCACCTGGGATAATCTAAGGAGAAGAGGCTGGGAAGGCCCGAGTATCTACTCTATGTGCCTTAGGGAGGAGGAGTCGATCCTACATATCTTTGTCATCTGCCCTTTCATGCTCGACATCTGGAATTATTTGGCAACTGAATATAAGTTCACTACAGTTTGGGGAGGTATTATGTTGTTACATTGTTTTGATACCTGGCAGAAGAAGGAAAAGACAATCTACAACTTACCTACAGTGACATGCTGGACTATTTGGATGATTAGAAATAAGTATATCTTTGAGTCTACTACACCATCTGTACATGGAGATTTAGCGCAAATCCATGGATTAATGGTAGGCACAAGTGCACATACTAAATTTATTCCCAAAAGGATAAGGAAACCACCTGGTATAATTTTTCAAAATATTGGTTGGTTTGACGGTGTGGCGCAGAATAATGGCTCTATGAGTGGTGCTGGAGGTCTTATTAAGGTAGGGGAGAACATTTCCTATAGGTGGACATTTAACTGTGGTATGGGATCGAATACCAGGGCCGAGCTCCTTGGTGCCTGGGCCACCTTAATATTAGCCTATAGACTTGATCTTGTTCAGCTTCAGGTACTTGGGGGACTCTAATATCGTGATTGATTGGTTAAACAATAAGTGAAATCGTTTTGTTATATCTCTTACAGGTTGGAAGCATAAGATAGGGTCTCTTATGCCCCTATTCAATGAATTAAAGTTTGAGCATATTTATAGGGAAGCAAATGAGGATGCCGACTCACTATCGAAGACAGCTCTATTGGTCTCGGAAGGAAGGATACATTATTCCAAATGGTAGGATGGCCATGAGGGCCACCCACTCACACTTCGCCTTTATATATGAGTTGCTTGGCCTTAGGGGTTGTGGATAGTTTCTCCTTTTTTTGTATCTGATTTCTTTTGGTTCTCTTGATGGACTGTTGGCTTACAGTTTGGGACTTTATATGGACTGTCATAGAGAGGATGTATGAACTGTAATTTTGGACTTTTTGTTTTACACTACCTGATGGGGGGTGTTTACTTTTTAGGGTGAAGGCATATATGATGGCTATGTATTTCAACTCTAGTAATCTGTTTTGAGAACACCATATATATAATATATATTGAGAAATTTTCTACTGGAAAAAACAAAAACATATAGTAATTGTGAAACACTTATAACTTGTAATAATGTATTAATTATGTATAACCTAAAAGCGAAAGAAAAGTGACAATGGCTACTCTATGCCTAGTGTATGTATTTAAAGTGATAATGGATACTATATGCCTTTAGTGTATGCCTTTAAAGGTTGAAATAGAATTAGATCAATCTAGGTTGCTAGTAACTATTCACAATTTCCCAAGTGTAAATTGAAATTTTCAATTTTTTTTTTTAAATAAATTGATGCATAAAATTTTTGGCATATTGGTCCTATCCATAACACTCTGAAGTATGACCTAACTAGAGATAGAATGGAAACTTATCAGTGTGACCCTATATAGATAAATAGCCAACACCTTAATCTATTTGACAATTACTTAATCTAATATTAGTTGTGTTGTTATCACAATTCTAAGGTATATGGAAGAATTCAAGATAAGTCACTAGAAGACAACTAAAAGAATTATGTGGTGCACTACAAGTGAAATTAGTTGAGGGATAGACAATACTAGGAGCCAAAGTGAAATTCTATGAATCAATGTGAAGTTGTTCTATTTGGATATATCGATTCTACATGGGCCATATGCATAGATGATAGGAAGTCCAAATCCAAGGATTTATCTTATGTTGGTCCGATACTAGTGACTTGTTGTGTTACCTTCAACCAACACATAGTATAAGGGAGCATTGTATGCAACATGCAAGGATTTCAAATATTTTAATTCTATAAAATAGACCTATAATATTTTTTTGTGATAACCAAAGAATTATACACTTAGTGACGAATGTAGTCTATCATTGAAAAAGAAAGCACATTGAAGTGCATATACATATTTAAAAAGATTGCAAGAAGAAGAACAAATTCACTTACAATATGGTAAGACTATAAAGAAGTTATTTGTAATGTCCCTTTCCCAATGATGACTCCAAGAGGAGCAACTCAGTAGCCTATATTAATTCTCGTAGGCTATAGTTGGGAGAAAAAGGGAATAAAAGAATTATTTAGTGTCACATACAATAAAATCCTAAGTTGAAAGTGGCATTAAGTAATAAAGTGGGAAAAATGTGATTAAGTGACTTAAAATAATAATTAAAGTAAAAAATTAGGAAAAGTAACTTTAATTAAATAAAGTGAGCCAGGAATTAGAATAGGAATCAAGTATAAAGGGGAGATAACCCTAATTCCTCTCATTATCGAATATTGAGATTGATAATTGGATTGCAGAGAGAAGGAAAGTGACTTTGAGGGATTTTGTGGATTTCCAAGAAGAAACCACTACAATGATTGATTTCAGTGTTGGAAGACACACACTAGTTAGTCGAGACAATCATCCAGATTATCCATCGTTCTTCAGGATTGCAACAGATAAAGCATTGGATCCATTAAGAGGGATTCACATTAGTCAAGGAAGTTTAGAGACTCACCCTTGGTGCTTGGAGGGCATGGTAGTTACAAGATTGATCTAGAGGGAAGCGTGAAGGTTCAGGAGAGACGTTATCCCATCAAATAGCAACAAATCTGTGTATTCTCAGTGCATGCATCATATTTCACCATGTATGCAATGTATCTTCCATCCAATAGAATATTTGGACATGCATGCAACGGATCCACACTCACATGTAGCATATATGGTATTTCCTTTACTCTCATATATCAGATCTATCCACAAGAGATTCACCATTCATCAGTGATAGCATTTGTAATGTATTTCCATTGCATGCAATGTATTCTTAGTGCATGCAACATATTTTACTGTGCATGCAACATATCTTCCATCCAACAACATATTTGGATTTGCACACAACAAACCCACACTCGCATGTAGCAGATCTAGTATTTCATTTGTATGAACGTGTATTCCAGTTTAGATCTAGACTTATAAAGATCAATAGGAAGAGTTTCAATCAATTTAGCAGTGTTTTACTTATATTCTAGTATTACATTTATTGTAATTTCAGTCTTTACCATTAGTGCAATAAAGAACATTGTTCCGACAACAAAACTATTTGCATGCAGTGAAAACAAGATTAGAACCCCAAACATTATGAGAATAAACTAAACCAGATTGAGAATCCTTGAAACTGCATTCAAAAACCCAAAGAAACTTTAGTCAAATAGCCAAATCAGTATTTGGGATATTTTAGTGGTATTAGAGCTAGATATCTTGCCAACGTGTGAGTAAAACAACTCATGATTCCAGGAGTAAGGAACACTATGCAGAGGGAAGATGACAAATTGGAGACAAGTACGTCACATAACTGAGAGAGGACATAAGGGAAAGGAAGCAACACAGATAAAGAGAGGATTATAATCCTTTCCACATTGATTTTCAGAGACCAAAGTCAAGGAAGAGATCTGTATCAGTTCAGAGACAAAAGTAGAGGAAAAAGAAGAAATGGGTGGCAAGCATGAACATATAGAAGAAAGAGGAAAGGGACAAGCCCCACCATTGGACAATACATTGAGGATATTGAATGACCTTTCCAGGGGCTAGGATGTGATGATGCAGGTTATTGCATAGATGGAGGCCAGTACACAGGAAATTCAAAGTAGCATGGGTAACATTGGAGCAAGTGGTGCAGGTGGAGCAAGTGGTTATAGTGGGAACACAACAGGGGCCAGTGGTAGTCAATCACCTACTCACACTTACACTACATTAGTAAACAAAATTCCTAGACCACTTTTTCCTCACTTCCAGGGAGGATAGTAGATATGGAACCATGGATAGGGAAAACCAATAGAGAATTTCATAGAGTGCAAGACAAAGTATATGGCTCTAGGTCTCGAGTTTCATGAAAATATAAGTTTACAAGAGTTTTGTACCATAAAGTACAGAAATAGACACAGAGACTTGTCGAGAGGAGCACAACATAATATTGATTTCATTAGCAAGGTTGGGTAATTAACAATCCCCTCCTTTGATAGGTCTACCAAATGCTTAGCCAGAGCATGGGTGCAAAAGCTTGATACTTATTTCCATCTCAATCGAATGTTTGAACCAAAAGCCATTAGTTTCGCCACTTTACATCTTGAGGGGGAGGCCCACGAGTGGTGGTATCATGGATTGGTGACCTTGGGTTTACATCTTACAGGGATCTCATAGAGAATATTATGGATTGCTTTGATAAAAAGGATCCAGATATTCACTTCCAATATTTGGAACAGTTGCGACAAACAAGGTCATCCAAAGCATTCATTATAGACTTTCATAGGCTAGAAATGATAGTATCAGACATGTCAGAACAACGCTTGATTATGTTTTTCACTGAGGGGCTCTCAGAACCATTGAGAGGATGGGTGAAAGCATTAAAACCACACACATTATAGGATGCTATCATATGCACTAGAGACATGGAGGATGCAGTGATGAAGTACACGAACTTTTCCAAACCCTTCATCCCACAACGAAACAAAGACCAAAAACCCTTTTAGAGGGAGTGGAAAATGAAGGATAAGCTTGATGATGAGACTCGACTGGATTTATTGAGGAAGAAAATATTCTTCACATGTAAAGAGACTTGGGTGTCAGGCCACAGGTGCATGGGAAAAGGGAAGGTCCATTATATGGAGGTGGTCTTAGATAGTGATAAGGAGGAGACAACAACACCTACACATGACATTGATTCCAGTAGTTGAGGAGAGGAGCATACTCATGAGACACATCCAAGGGAGAGGACACAACCATATATGGGGGAACCACCATGTGAGGAGGAAAAGCCACATGCAACGGTTAAGGGTAGTGTCATAGAAACTCTATCGGGAGTTCCCCAACAAAACACCCTCAGGATCAAGAGAGTCATTCAGGGGCAGCGAGTCACAACCTTGATGGATGGTGGGGCAACCCACAACTTTATTGATGCATCATTGGTGGCCAGGAGAGGCTTGCAGACAAAGGAGTTTGAGGGATTCAACGTAGTATTAGTAGATGGCTACAACATGCCTTGTCTAGACATAATTCTTAATCTGGAATTTAAATTAGAAAACTACTTGGTGACTGATTTTTTTTATGTAGTTGACCTATATGATATAGATATATCCTTGGGGGTCTAGTGGATGTATTCGTTGGGAAAGATCACCATGAACTACTGGAATTTGGATATGGGATTCAGATATGTTGAGGGAAAGAAGGTGGTGTTGAGGGGAATGTCTAATGGGAAACTGAGGACAGTTTCAGCAAATAGGATGCAGAGAATATTCATGCATGGTGATGTAGCATATGAAACCGAGTGCTTGATCACTACACAGTGAGCATCAGATGAAAGAAAAAGGTACCACACAGAGATACAAGAATTGTTGGGGAAGCATGAACATGTTTTTGGACAGATTCCTCCAGGGAGACCTCCAAAAAGAGGGTTTGAGCATACTATTGAGATGGAAGAGGGGGCTAAACCAGTGACCCGGTACCTTACAAACATCCTAAAATTTTTAAGGATGAGATTGAGAAAGCAATCAAGGAATTTCTTGAGATGGGGAATACTCGACCCAGATATAGTCCCTTCACTTCTTCAGTTGTTCATTGAGAATGATGGAATGTGCATTGACTAAGGATGAAGAAGGATGGAATTATGATAATGTGCATTGACTACCGTGCACTAAATAAGAAAAAGATAAATAACATATACCACATTCAGAGAATAGATGAGTTGATGAACGAGTTTCAAGGAGCCATCTACTTCTTGAAGATTGATATTCTCTCAAGTTATCATTAGATCAACATTAGGGAGAAGAACATTGAGAAGACAACATTCAGGTGCCACTTTGTTCATTTCGAGTTTTTGGTCATGCCATTTGGGTTGACCAATGCAACTACGACATTCCAATCTTGAATGAACCATATCTTCAACAGAAAGCTGAGGAAATTCCTATTGGTTTTCTTTGATGATATAATCATTTACAACAGGACTTGGGAGGAGCACCTAAGACATCTAGATGAGTTGTTGAGTATTATGTAGTCAGAGTCATTATATGCCAAGGAGTTGAAGTGAGAATTTTGCATGAAAGAGATCTTATACCCAGGCCACATCATCAGTGCACAAGGGGTTCAGGTACATCAGGAAAATATTCAGGCCATTTTGTACTTTATGGATCAAAATGACCTGAATGAAAGATAATAGAAGTGGGTCACCAAGTTCCAAGATTATGACTTTGACATCGAGTATGTTAAAGGAAAGAAGAATATTTTGGCAGATGCATTATCTCGAATACCAACGAGTTGTTCACTATTAGAGATATCAGTTGATTGGAAGGGTCACTTATTGGTGGAGTACTCCAAGAACCAATTCGCTTGTGAGGTGGTGGATGGAAAGGTAGAGGATGACAGATACTGAGTCCTAGATGACTTCATATTCTATAAATATTGGATCTACTTGGTTCTAGAATATTATCTCAAAAAGAAGATTCTAAATGCAACACATGATTCACCACTAGTAGGGCATCAGGGGTATTTTAAATTCTATAGGGAAATCAGGGAGATATTCTCATGGAAGGGTCTCACAGATGATGTGTTTAGGAACATTAGAGAGTGTGTGACTTGTCAGCAGAACAAGTCAAAGTAGACACATCCTACATGGTCACTTCATCCATTACCCATCCCAGAGCAGAAATGGGAGAGCATTTCAATGGATTTCATCACAAGCCTACCCAAGGTGCAAGGTAGAGATTGTATTTATGTAGTGGTCAACAGATTGACCAATTTCACAAAAAAATTTGTGATACCTTCAGAGTACAAGGTGTTGGCAGCCAATTCAATTTTTTCTATTATCCTATAAGCTGCCTACACCTATGTCTTCTGAACTTCAAATTGTCATCGCATTTTTCAAATAGACGATATTTTCATTTCTTGCAACACTTGCAAATTTGTCTTCGTCAAATTTTCACGACTGTAAGCGTGAAAACTCCTCCTTTTGAGGTCACTTTTCGATCACCATCTGAATTGTCGTCATCTTTTTATCGATATTTTCTATGGCACTTACCTTTGGTTTATCTCTATGTGGCTAAAAGAATTTTCGAACTATGCCTATGTGGACATTCTTATATTTGCATAACTTGATTTTATTAAGTTTATGAGGCATTGAATGTTTGGGTTTATACTTCATTGATTCATTGAATTGCATAAGGGTTATGGTTTACTTTGGGTTTATATATATAATGTGATCCTTATGTTAATTTTTTATAGCTCTTGGCTTGTCAAATATTATGAATTCGATTGGCACAATGGTTTAAAACTTTTGATTAAACATTATACAATGGCGCATTGCTAACACTTGGTGTTAGTTATACATTGAATATCAATGGTTTGAAAAATTATAGTGAATGGCGCGTTGGCATAACACTTACCGTTTGATTCTTTGGTTGGTCGAATGATATGGTTTGAACTATGTTATGATTGATTGAACAGATATGAAATTCGTCGATTGTACTTTGCCATAACTATTATGCACGGCGGTGAATAACTCCACCACCCTCGCATGCGCACATTAATGCTTCCCCTTTGATCGTTTGTTGCTGTTAGACCGAACAACTCTGCTCCTGTGCGTTGGTAAATTCGAACCAAACCCTTACCATGTGCTCGCACCATGGCCCCAATCGTGAGGGCTGAACCAAATGGCAAGCAGGCTCTGTTGATGTTTGACAGTGCCCGCAGTGACCTCGAGGAAAATGGGTGGCTTCCTTTTATACAAAAATTCGAGGTTTTTAACCTCTGCGTAACCCGACAATTCGCCATGACCTTTGATGGTTGTCGGGCCAAGGTCGGCGATATTCAATTGGAAATTGACGAGCAGTTTATCAGTCTTGCTATAGGTTTGCCTGCCACTAGACAATGATGGTCCAAGAATTGCAAAGTAGAGGAGGTCCCATGGACACTGCTCTTCCAGTCGCGCAAGGTTACCTCGTGTGATAAAGGTTTGCTCGTGAACATGCTCAAACAACATTGGCATGATTTATTGATGATAGTCAAACAATTTATCACCTGCGAAGGTCGGTATGGGTTTGTTTTCTTACACCACCTTCATTTGCTTATGGTTTTTATGGGTTATCAGCTCAATATGCCCTATTATTTGCATAGAAGCCTATTTAAAATGTCAAAGAAGTACAAAAGAAATCAGGCTGATAGTAGCCTTTTTCATTATGGGCTGGTTAAGATTATTGTGGTCTGTCATTTGAGTCTACGCGGAGATTGTTGGAGCAATTTCATTGCTTGTAATGATTTTGAGGATTCGATGTTGGTTGTGGACCCTGATTATCTTCCTGATGCAGAGGTCCTTTGCTTTCAGCCGTGTCTATACCCCATGAAGTATTTACACCCCAGAAGTATGTACACTCTTCCACGTGGGGGAGTGCAGAGGGGGGGGTACCCCCT
>SNQJ01S0005354.1:212263-251913 GCA_010110895.2 Picea sitchensis | reverse complement strand
CTGAGAGAGGAGATTGTGAGAGAAAGAAGAGGAATTTACAGCGGGTTTTGCTGTAGTTTGTATCCCTTCATTTGCTGGATAATAATAAAGGAAGGACCTGGCAATTTCTCTGGTGGACGTAGCCCACACTGGGTGAACCATGTAAATCTGTGTCTCTCTTGTATTGAGTGTCTTCTATGTTTTGTTTCTGCATTTGTTTTA
Organism: Picea sitchensis; assembly: GCA_010110895.2. Classification (NCBI taxonomy): domain Eukaryota; kingdom Viridiplantae; phylum Streptophyta; class Pinopsida; order Pinales; family Pinaceae; genus Picea; species Picea sitchensis. The sequence goes on along the minus strand of SNQJ01S0005354.1, from coordinate 251,712 downwards.
TTTTATTGCTCCGCGGTCCTATTTTTCTAACATTCGAACCCTCCACAGGTGGACAAACCTGTAGTGAGCGAGGACAAGACTGTACCCCCAATACCCTATAGTATTCTGCTACCAAAACCCTCGGCCGAATCACCTATCGACCTACCCCACTCTGTGACTAAGGGTGCTGAGACTGTTAAGACTATGGGTAAAAAGCCCAAGGAGAAACCCATTGTAAATGCCAGAGGAAAAAAGAATGCTCGTTTGATTTCACGAATGGCAAGAAATAAGCCAAAACCTCATGTTGATCCAAACCCTATCATGTTAAGTGAGGACTCTGATTCAGAGGTGGAGTGTTTCTTGGCTGATGAATATCCCTATTCAAAAGGTTTGTGTGCCGAACCCTCGTATGAATTTGTGTCAAACCTACCCCCCTGCCTACAGAACGACCCTAACTACCCAGGCATTAAGTTGCCTTGTGAAGCCCCTGATCATTCATCCAAACCCTCTCCTGCTTTGTCAAAACCTACATTGCCACCCTGTGATCAATGCGGCTCATGGTTAGAGATATATTATCTGGATGTTCCTATTCTATAGTCAAGAATTCACTCTTTGGAGGACCAGGTTTCACTCCTTACCAGTCAAAAGGTTAAGCTACAAGCCGCTGATAAAAAACAAAGGACGACATGCTCTATCTTGTTTAAAAATGTGGAATCAGCTACAGTAGTCGTGAATTCTAAGTTGGCATAATTTGAGTTTCAACATCACACAGGTATGCTTGATATCAATCGTTTTTTGTAAATAATTCAGGTTTATATAACGAATTCGAATTTGGTTTTAAATAACTCTGTTCATTTCAATTGATTGGCTCTGTTACATGGCTTGCATTCTATACATAGCATTACTTTGACTAGATGGAATTTCGTTTTCCCAGTTTAGCTTTGATTGGATTTACATCGATTTGATTGATTTTGGTGTGGATTTGATTTGTTTGATTTAGCTAAAATGAATGCTCTACCGTCAATTGAAGTCGTTTGTATCTATTCTGGACAGGAGTTGTTTTAGAACACAATCGCATTTCGTTTTGATGTAGTTATAATGTATACGCTATGATTGGCAACAATTTTGACATGGTTAATTGTTACGGTTGTATGTCCCATATGACTTTCGACCAATAGAAACACGATTCAGATTATTTTCAATATGATTATGTTAATATGCATCCAAATCGTGAATAGATTCAATTCATAACGGTTATACCCAGCCGATTAATTCGCATTGGTTTACTGTTAGTTTCACCATGTTATCGGTTGGATTCGTAATGACAGTGGATACTCTGTTTGAATGTGATTTGTAAAACGAGATTGACTATATCCAGATTCACGATTTGCTTCTATATTAAACTCAATCGTGATTTGTTTCGATTGTTTGCCCAGCTTACAATTATCACTTATGTTGATTCTCTTAAGATTGCGATCACAATTAATTGATCTTGTCTGTTGATTGTGCAAGGATCAATAAAAAATTTGGTTGGGTTGATGCTGTTACGTGTGATTTCGTTTACGCATAATCGAAACAGTCTTTCCATCTGTGTATTCGATTAAATAATATGAATCTTTTGCTACATCATTATAGCTATAACAAGAGTAAAATGGTTGTGTTGGATTAGATCGTATCACATACGATATGATTTACTATCAATTCCAATTGATATGAAACAGTCTTGTTACAGTTTGACCCGATTTATGGTAACAGTAGAACAGAGTGTTCTCACCCCTGTTTTCGATTGAATCACTTTTGATTATGTTTAATGTTAAAAGATAAAATCATTTGAATCTTGAGTGATTCGTTTTAAATGATCATTGGAAGAAAATTGGTTTTAATTATTTTAAAAGATTTGATTTGATTTCGATTCTGATCCTGTATGTTATTTTAGACTAGCTACAGAATCAGATGATTCTGTAGCTAAGTCTGTAGAGTCAGATTTTTATTGTTTTGCTAATAAAATATCTTTCTAACTTGTTATTTTTGGTCTATTGCAGATGAATTCGAAATTGCTGTGGATTTGATGAGCAGTCAGAGGATATTTGAAATATTTTGATTTCTTTTAGTTTCCTAGTTTAGTTGATCTTGGGAATATCTTCCCAGATTATGTAAACAGTTTGATATTATACACAAGGAGGTTTTACCCTGTGGAAAGACTTATATATACTCAAATTTTTTTTTGTAATAACATCATCCTCATTTGTGGGAGAACAAGGATATGGAATTTTAATATAGACTGAGGCAGAATTTGATGTTCTGTTACAGCTTTAGCTTTTCATTATATCAATATTTTGTTTCATGTTCTTGTGTATCAATTTTCATTTGGTTAATGACTACTTTAGCTATCTTAATCTTCTGCAAATGATATAATTTAATCACTGTAATCCATATCTGATTTCTTCCAAGTATATAAAAAACATAGCAATTGCTTGATTCAATCTGTGAACGACAGATTTCTCTTCTTCATAAGTTGAATTATTAAGTATAAGTTTTTGCATAACAGGTTTCCCTTATTGCAGAGATTTATAAATCATATAATTGTTATGATTTTTTATGTCTTGTTTGTCCTGTAAACAACTCAAAGAGCAGCACAACCTATCGTTTACGAGAAGCTTTTGGATTAACCGGTGCGAGTTTCCTTCCCCGACCAGCTTCGAAGTTATCATACGCAGGGCAAATTTGGAGCGTTTCCAGGTCAATTAGTCATATGTTTGTTTAGTACATTATTAGTAGCTTAGTTAGATATATGTTAGAATTAGTATATTAGATCGTTTAATTTCAGTAAGTTCTATTTCTTATTTATAAAATCAAAAAGTCAATCTCTCTCCGTCTTAGGACGGAAAGCACATGAGTTTTACAGGTTTTATTCAAATCTACCAGTTGTAGATATTGTACATTTGTGAATAAGTTATCGTGCAATAAGAAGTTAGACAACTAATAATTAGAGTTAGTGTAATAGTAATTAGTAGTTTGTATATAGGATAGTTAGAGTAATTTATATTTAGTTTTAGTTTAAATTGTTTTATTAGTTTTAGTTAGTTTAGTTAGTTTTATTTGTTTTAGTTAGATTAGTTAGTTTATATTAGTTTTCTCTTTGGTTTCCTTAGAACCTTAGAACGGCCAACGGAGCCATTAAACCCGTCAGGGTGGTTCATTCCAAACGGCTTGGGTTATTTAGACAACCCCGGACCAGTTCCACTCTCTCAGTTGACGGACGGTCAATTTCGCCCGTCAACACAAGGAAACACAAGTCACAGATTTGTTCTTAAGATAGGTTTTCAAACTCCATAGATTTTCAAGGTACATAGTCAGTGGCAAGGATAGCAGATTTATTAGTTCTTTCTGGCAAGAGTTGTTTAGGTTAGTAGGTACAGACATGACACTAAGAATCAACTATCATACACATATAGATGAGTAGACCGATATCATAAACAAGTGGGTGGAATGATATCTGATGAACTTTTTGAGGGAGCAACAATGAGCATGGACTAAGTGGTTACACATGGGTGAACATTATTATAACACTACCCATCACATGTCCATTGGGATGACACCATTTAGAGAATTGTATGGATACGATGATCCATTATTTTTAGATGTGGTATTTGGGGACAGTAGGGCTCCCAAATCCAAAGACTGGATACAAGAGAATCAAGAGATCCTTAAGATCCTTAAGGAGAATTTACAGGCGACCCAGAATCAACAGAATATATAGGTAGATAAGCATCGTATCAAGCACATATTTGAGCAGGGAGACTTGGTATTTTTTAGTCTACAACCTTATAGACAGTCTTCATTGAAAAGGAGTGGGGAAAAGAAATGGAAGACGAGATTCTATGGCCCTTACAGGATTATCAAGAGAGTGGGGGAGGTGGCTTACGAGCTTGAGTTGTTGGAGGGAAGTAAAATCCATATTGTGTTTAATGTGTCATGCCTTAAAAAGGATTTAGGACAACAAATTACTACTTCCATGGAGTTTCCCCCATTATATGAGGAAGGTCTGTTGGATTTGGACCTCGAGGAGGTTTTGGAGATCAGAGAGCGAAAGTTGAGGAGTCGAATTATCAGTGAGTGTCTGCTCAGGTGGATATGTCTACCAATAAAGGATGCTACATGGGAGGGAGATCAGATTCTACAACACCCTAGCTTGTAGTTGCTTGAGGAAAAACAATCTTGGGAAATGACTGTATTGTCCCTTTCCCAGTGATGACTCCAGGAGGAGCGACTTAGTAGCCTTTATTGATTATTGTAGGCTATAGTCGGGAGAAAAAGGGAATAAAAGAATTGTTTAGTGTCATATACCAGAAAATCCTAAGTTGAAAGTGAAATTAAGTAATAAAGTGGAAAAAATGTGATTAAGTGACTTAAAATAATAATTAAAGTCAAAATTTAGGAAAAGTCACTTTAAGTAAATAAAGTGAATGAGGAATTAGAATGGGAATCAAGTATAAATGGGAGGATAACCCTAATTCCTCTCATTATCAAATATTGAGATTGAGAATTGAATTGCAGAGAGAAGTCAAGAGACTTTGTGGGTTTTTGTGTATTTCCAGGGAGAAACCACCATAGTGATTGATTTCGGTGTTGGAAGGCACACCCTAGTTAGTCAGGAAGATCATCTAGATTCTCCATCATTATTCAAGATTGCAGTAGATACAACATTGGATCCATTCATGTAACATCCCCAACCACCTAGGCTGGGCCACGCCACACAATCTCAACTTTTTTCTCTTTAATACCACAATGTAACGTCCCCAACCACCCAGGTTGGGCCACGTCACACAATCTCAACTTTTGTCGCTATGATACCATAATGCAACATCCATGTTACCAAACTACTCAGATACCAAATTGCAACATCATCTAGCTTACTACTGAACAATGCTATTCCAAAATACATTGTGCAAATTCTACTCTAAACACTAGTCTATGTAGTATCACTTGAAGTATCATGCTCAACCTCAAGCTGAGTTGCGCCACACTAAATTTCCTCTTTTACACAACTTAAAAAAAACAGAAGTAATAGAATAAAATTGCACACATGAATATATCGAACACATAGCACTACTGTGTGCGTAATCCATTCTGTCATCACATGCCAATTCTGATTTTTCTTGTGCGTGGGGTCTATTTCCCTGAACACACAAATGAATTCCAACCTCTTGTGCACATAGACTACTTTCCTATTCACAAGTCCATTCATTCAAACATTTCCTCGGAGACTCATGACCAAAATCATAACCTTAACTTAATAAGAAAAACTATCAACAACTATCATACTCATGCACAACTACAATTACTGGCTATCAACACCACACTTACATGTGCAAGGAACAATATATAGAATAACAAAAAATAGTTATATGTAACAACATACAAGAGTTAAACCCATATTAAACATGTATAATTAAGCACACAATAAATGAGACAAGCACATAAGGACACTTAACTTTTATGAAATGTCACCAACTGCATGCAAAACTCAGACGTTTCTCCCATCCATAGACTCTATTCCTCATAATATTTCAGCAACATGTCACCCCTGAGTTGGGGCTTAACTCCACTAGAGAAAAATAGTTCCTAATTCCATGCTAAGGTCTGATACTCAACATAAATGCTCAGTCCAAGGTTCCATTGTTGCAACTAGTCTACAGTCTCTCATTCCCCATGCACTTGTTATACCCAAGGAAGTGTGCCCATTCTATGCTCAACTGTCCCTCGGCTACCCCACTTCCCTTCCAGGGTTCCAACAATAGGCCAAACATGAAGTCTCAGAGCCCTGCAACTAATGCCCAACGCACCATGGAACAATTCCCAACAAAACTCTCACCTGGAGAGAATTCTCATGGGCATGATAACCCACCTCTTCGACAACAAATCTATCACCTAGAGAGACTTCTCATGAGATTGAAAACTCGCCTCTTCAACAAAAAATCTCTGGTTACATTACATGAAAACCCATTACAAGATTCTCTCTACAGAAAAGGTAATAGTCATATTTTTCTCGGATAGTCAGACCCCCTTCTGCATACGAGTAATAAAAAAATCCCCCAAAATACACTAAGGTCAACAATATATATTGCATGCCTTAAACTCGACACTTGTCAACTTTAAAACTAGATTTAGCCACTTGGTGACTTGGTCCCATCCCCGAGAACTTAGGATAAAATAATTTATCCATAAATTAGACTTTTCCGGAAATAATAATAAAATATTCCCTAAGACTTAAGTCCCCCCTTTTCCCTTTTCGGTGGAGTTATCTCCCCATCTCTATTCATCTGATTTGTCTGCACACAACGATGTGATATTATTAATGACTTGAGTATAATTCCACTTACAAGGATAGGCACACTAGCCTATTTGTGTCCCGACTCACTAGACTCATAACCACGCATGCATTCTGACCTCAGTACACACACACACACACATAAACCAGCTCGATGTGCACCTCCAAGTAAACCTTGCACACTTGCCCAGGGGTGAAAAACACTATGGAATGTGTGCACCCTTCCCTTGATGCACAACCCCGTGCACTTACTTAGGTATGCACAATGCTATTAGATGTGCACACCTTTTCTTTGATAACAAATCCTTGTGCACTTCTCTGGTGCACGCAAAAACCAAAACTTGGTGCGATCAACTCACCGACCTTTTTGTACATTTACATTTACAATTGGTACCAATGGCTCACTAGCCTATATGTACAATTACAAATGGTTTGGATTAGGGACATTACATTCCCCTCCCCCTTATTTATGCATTGTCCTTGGTGCATCATATACACATGTACATACAAAATTTCAAAAATCTTCAAAAAGATGTGGATACTCTACCTACATAGCATCCTCACGCTCCCAAGTTACATCCTCAAGATTGTACCAGTTCCATTGGACCTTTACCAACTCCATAGCTCGATTTCAGAGTTGTTTGATTTTTTGATCCAATATACAAACTGGTTGCACTCAAAAATCACCTTCTGGCTCCACACGAATCACATTCCAATCAATAATATGATTAGCATAAAGTACGTACTTTTTAAGCAATGACACATGGAAAAAATTATGAATACACAAGGATGCAAGCATATATGCGATAGGACCAATCCTCTCTAGGATCTCAAATGGCCCATAATAGCGCACTGCCAACTTAGAACAATTTTCTCAACTTCAAGGAACTAGGTCTGGCTTTAACTTTCAAGAACACGTGGTCACCCACTTTAAACTCTATGTGGGTTCTTCCTTTGTTTGCACAACTTTTCTTCTTGTCTTGGGCAACCTTTGAATTTTTCCTTATCTTCACCATCTATTATTCCATTTCTCAGAGCCTATCTAGCCCAACTATTGCCCAGTCTATTGGGTTGTCCCAACTCACTGGCATGCTGCACTTTCTACCATAAAGTGATTCAAATGGGCTCATCTTTAAATATGCTTGATACCCATTGTTTTAAGAAAACTCTACCAAGTGAAGGTTGTCTTCCCATTTTGATGGTTTATCCATCACATACATTATGAGCATATATTCAATCACCCAATTTACCCTCTCTATTTTTTCATCTGTTTCAGGGTGATAGGTTGTGCTAAAGTTCATATTTGTCCCAACTCCTTTGAATATCCCTTTCCAAAAATTTGTTGTGAAATTGGAATCTCTGTCAGACACAATTTTCTTAGGTACAACATGCATCTTAGCAACTTCTCTCATGTATATGTCTGCAATGTCGGTTGCCTTGTGTGTGGTTTTTACTAGAATAAAATGGGAAGCTTTAGTAAGCTTGTCCACCACAACCATAATATAATCATGTTGCTTAGAAGTCCTAGGTAACTTAGTAATGAAATCCATAGTTACAACTTCCCACTTCCACTCAGGAATGGGAAAATTGTGTAGCAAACCATCTGGATGTATGTTCTCAGCCTTGACCTTTTGACATTCAAGGTGATGCAGGAGCATCGTTCACTCATCAAGCGAGCCAGCGCGCGGAGCAGAAAAGACAGCTGGACAACGCCTACAAATTTTGAAATGCTTTGAAAGTTTTTGCGCCGCTCTTTAATGAAGGCATTCCTAAAGAAGCGCACTTGTATTGTAAAGGGGACCTTGAGCCTTTAATCTCTCGTCCTTAGTAGATAGGAAGGCATTTAATAGATTTAATGCTGGTAGCTAGGAATTTAATTGTAGATTTGATAGTTGTAGAATTCGAGAGGGAAAATGGATATAGACACCCTCCTTTGTACATTGTAACATTAACCAGCATAGAGAATTCATTCAGGAGAAAGAAGAGAAGAGAAAGCAAAGAACTTGTGGAGAACACCCATGTACAGATTGAATTAATAGAAGAGAGCTTTTGATTCAATTTCAAGGTGGTTGTTGTTTCTCTATGTATGTTGTTTATGTGTCTTGAATGAATGTTTGTTTTCTTTGTATGCATTTGCTTTGAATATGTTGTGAATGTGATTTCAGGGTTTTTAACTGAAGTTTGTGTGAAAGAGAAGGGAATAAGTTTCAATAGTTTCTCTGTCTGAGCCAGGAGATTCCTACATAGAGTGCAGTCGAATTCATCCGCATTGAGGGCATTGATGAGGCTAGACAGTTAAAAATCTTATTCTCATTCGCCCAGAAGTTGAATTGGGTTGGTAGAGCCGTGCAGGAGAAGTGCAAGCTGAATTTGAAGTCTCAGTGGTGATTCTGAGCTAAGGGAGTGGAATATTTCTACTGCAGGTGAGTGCACGGGATCTGAAGAACTCAACACTTCGAGAGCTGTTGGAGGTCGAGAGCGAGAATCATGTGAAAAATCTCTGAAGGAATCAGAGTTGACAAAGCTCAGGAGGGATAGTTCCTTTCGTGAATACTGTGGGAACAGACCCATGAGAGGCTCGAACAGGACGGAGCTTTGGAGCAGGAGAAATCCTCAGGGAGGAGAATCGACGGACAGGATTCGTAGGAGAGATTCGTGAAGTCCCGCCGACCGTCAGATCTTGAGGAGTCACGAGGGATTTAACCCTTAGGCGCAAGGAGAAACGAGAGCCATCGGGATTCGGTCTTCAGCGTTTGTGGAGGTAAGAGGTTTTCACTCGTTGAAATCGCGATCGACGATTTCTCGATATAATCAGAATCGTTGATCGTTAGGAGGAAAGGTGGCGCGAGATCCCGGAGAGTCGGGGTTTAGAACCTCGCAATTCGTGGCGTTGAAAGAACCACAGAGAACTCATGAAACTCTGAGTTGCGACGGGTCCCACCATGGTATCATTTGGTATTGATGGGTGGCATCGCATATCGGGGTTCGAGACTTGGAAGGTCCTGAGAAACAGTGCCACAGGAATCACGAAATCCCGAATCACAATTTCCCGATTTAACGGAAGATGTGGGGTCCAGGCGACAGTACAGCGGACAGGTGGCATCAGGGAATCGGGAATCAGCGATACAAGTGGTAAGTAACTTACGGCACCGTAAGTTCTGATTTCCCGAAGGATAAAACTCCGATAAGAACAAGGAAAGCCTTGGTAAATACTCATCAGGTTTCAGGGTTTTGGGAGGCCCGAATCGGTGGGTTCAGGACTCGCGATGCCGCGAGGTCCGATTTCTCAATAGAACCAAGGGAGATCATAAGGAGAGCATTTTGTGGGTGCGAAACAATCCCGATACGGGATTGACGAGCAATACAGCTCTTCGGGCCAGTAAAGGAGAAGGTCCTGGTGAGAGCGGTTGGACCGTGAGGGTCACGACCTTGCAACAAGTGGTATCAGAGCGGGTTGAAATCTTTTCTTTCAGTAGCATAGAGGGAGAAGAATTCAACATGCCTCCGAGAAGAGAAATGCATTCACTTGATCGAGAAGACAGGGATGCGCGAAGAAGGGGTAGGCCAGCAGGAAACCCAGAAATAGAGCGCCAGATGAGAGATCTCTGAGCAAGGCTTGAGGATATGGAGACAGCGTAGAGACGCGGAGTCGGTGCTGGAGAGTTCAGTGATTCCGAGGTAGAAGAGAAAGCTGGACATGATGAAGGAGAGGTCACAGCAGAGGATGCATCGACCGAGCGGTTGATCAAGGCCATTGCCAGAATGAGCTCAAAGACCAAAATGGACATTCCCGTCTATGAGGGGAATCTGGATGCAGAAGAGCTGTTGGATTGGATCTGAGCTCTTGACACCTACTTCGACTACGAGGATATCGAAGAGGATAAGAAGGTAAGGCATGCTGTTACCAAGCTGAAGGGACATGCAGCCTTATGGTGGGACGAGCTACAGGCAGATAGACGTTCCAAGGGAAAACAAAAGATCAAGAGCCGGGATAGAATGATCGTGAAGATGAAAGCAAAATTCCTCCCCAGAGATTATTAGATCACATTGTTCAGGCGGATGCAGAACCTGAGACAGAAGTTGATGACGGTGAAGGAGTACACCGAAGAGTTTTACAGGCTCAATATCAGAGCAGGTCATCGGGAGAGCGATGATGAGAAGGTGGTGAGATACCTGAATGGTCTGAGATATGACATTCATGATGAGTTAAGCATGCTAACCATCAGGACAGTGGAAGATGCTTACCAATTGGCTTTGAAAGCCGAGGAGAAGCTGAGCCGTAAGCAAGGTTAGCGAGGGCGAGGCAGAAGTCAGCCCAGAGGCAAGGCAGTTGCCCAGGACAAATATCAGAAACCCAAGGAGGAGTGGAAGAAACCTCAGGGTAAGATTGAAAGAGGTGGAACCTCACAGAGGCAGCAATATGCTGAGCTGAGGAGACAGCATACCGAGCAGGGTGGCGGTTATGCTGATGCCAATACTTTTCCTCGTACTAGAGGTTGAGGCAGAGGCCGAGGAGGAATCATCACATGTTTTACATGTGGGAAGGACGGACATAAAGCCATGGATTGTCCAGACAGGAAAATGGACAGAGGAGAAGCTCACATCATTGAGGCACAGAGGTGTGATGTTGAGGATGAAGACACCGGAAGTGGGAAGTCACTGACAGTGCACAAAGTTCTCTTAACACCTGAGAAGGAGGTGGAGGACGCAGCTTAGAGATGCAGACTTTTCAGGACCACATGTAAGACCAAGGGCTGGAAATGCAAGGTCATTGTGGACAGTGGAAGCACTGACAATCTCGTTTCAACCGAGATGGTGGAGAAATTGGAGCTGGAGACGACCAATCACTCGAGTCCATACAAGGTTTCATGGCTGCAAAAAGGACATCAGGTGAGTGTCACTAAACAATGCTTGGTTGATTTCAAGATGGGTGACTATAAGGATAAAGTCCTATGTGATGTCATTCCCATGGATATCTGTCATGTATTATTGGGTAGACCATGGCAGTATGACCGAAATGTGGTTCATGACGGAAGGATGAACACATATACCCTGGAGAAGGATGGGATGACCCATAAATTTCTTCCGATAAAGGATAAGGAAGTGAAACCGGAAGTAAGCAATACCATACTTCTCATGAGTGGGAAGGAACTTCTCACAGAGATGGAGAAGAAAGAAGATCCACAATTCTTTGTGGTCAGGAAACCGAGAATTGTCCTGACTAGCACCAGAGTGGACGACTTGCCGGATGAGATACAGGAATTGCTGGGAGAGTTCACTGACATCATTGTGGACAAACTACCTCGTTTGTTGCCACCGATGAGGAGTGTGAGTCATCACATAGACCTCATACCAGGAGCAAGTTTGCCGAATAAGGCAGCGTAGAGATTGACGCCACAGGAGAATGAGGAGGTCAAAAGGCAGGTACAGGATCTACTGGACAAAGGACTGGTTAGAGAGAGTCTGAGTCCATGTGCTGTTCCAACAGTACTGAGTCCGAAGAAGGATGGAGGATGGAGGATGTGTACAGACTCCAGAGCGATTAATAAAATCACCATCAGGTACAGATTTCCACTCTCGAGAATGGAGGATCTGATGGATTGCCTAAGTGGGGCAAATTATTTTTCAAAGATTGATCTCAAGAGCGGATATCATCAGATTCACATGAGAGAAGGCGATGAATGGAAAACAACATTCAAGACAAACGAAGGTTTGTACGAATGGCTGGTCATGTCGTTTGGCTTGACAAACGCGCCGAGCACATTCATGAGACTAATGAATGAAGTCCTGCAGGAATTCATCGGCAAATTTGTAGTTGTATATATGGACGACATACTGATCTACAGTAAGACCAAAGCTAAGCATTTAAATCACTTGGCTATTGTGATGAGAAGACTGCAGCAGGAGAAGCTGTTGGTCAACATGAAGAAGTGTTCCTTCATGCAGACAGAGCTCATTTATTTGGGTTTTTTTATTTCGGCGAATGAGTTGAAGATGGATTCGGAGAAGGTGGAAGTGATCAAGAATTGGCCATCACTGAGAAATGTTTTCGAGGTGAGGAGTTTCCATGGACTGGCTAGTTTCTACAGGAAGTTCATTCGGAATTTCAGTGGAATTAGAGCAGCAATGATGGACACAGTGAAGAAGCGGCATAAGACTTTTCACTGGACAGCCGAGGCTGAAAAGAGATTCAATCTGTTGAAGCGAAAGATCACCGAGAAACCAGTGTTAGTGTTTCCAGACTTTAAGAAGACATTTCAGGTGAAATGTGATGCAAGTGGGTATGCCATAGGAGGGGTCTTGAGTCAGGATGACAGGCCAGTTGCATATTTCAGCGAGAAGCTGGATGAAGAAAAGCTGAAATACTCCACATATGATAAGGAATTTTATGCCATCATACAGGCATTTAAGAAGTGGAGGCATTACTTGATACCCAAGGAATTTGTTTTGTACAACGATAATCATGCATTGCAGTTTGTGAGTCAACAGGATAAGTTGAACTAGAAACATGCAAAATGGGTAGAGTATATGCATAATTTCACGTTTGTGATCAAACACATTTCAGGAACTGCTAACAAAGTGGCTGATGCGTTGAGCAGGAAATGTTTGTTGTTGTAGGAGTTCAGAGTCAAGACATTGGGTTTTGAAAATCTGAAGGACATGTACGCAGGAGATGCAGACTTCGGAGAAGCTTATGAGGTAGCTGAGAATCCAGTTCTCAGGGACCGGATTCCATGGATAGACTACATGATCCAGGATGGATTGCTATTCAGAGGCAATCAGATGTGCATTCCAAACTGCTCCATGAGGGAGAATCTGCTGAAAGAGAAGCACAGTGGAGGATTAGCAGGTCATTTTGGACATGAAAAAACATTCGCCAAGCTCAGCGAATCGTATTTTTGGCCGGGCATGCAAGCAGATGTCAAGAGGTTTGTTGACAGGTGTAGAATTTGTCAACATTCGAAGGGCCGAAAGAAGAACGCTGGGTTTTATCAGCCATTACCCATACCCGAGAGGCCATGGGAGGTGATCAGTATGGATTTTGTATTGGGATTGCCAAGGACGCAAAGAGGTGTTGATTCCATCTTTGTGGTGGTAGACAGGTTTTTGAAGATGGCACATTTTATCCCGTTTCAGAAGACCAGTGATGCGACCCACATCACAAATTTGTTTTTCAAAGAGGTTGTTAGATTGCATGGATTGCCGAGAAGCATAGTCTCGGACAGGGACACCAAATTCATGGGTCATTTTTGGAGGACGCTATGGAAGAAGCTAGGGACTAACTTGGCATTTAGCTCAGCTTACCATCCACAAACAGATGGACAGATCGAGGTGGTCAACAGGAGTCTGGGAGACCTATTGAGAATCTTGGTGACAAAGCACCACAACAGTTTGGACCAGATATTACCGTAGGCAGAGTTTGCGTACAATGATTCTGTGAATCGGAGTACAGGAAAAAGTCCATTCCAGATTTTGTATGGAACAAAACCGAGGGGAGTTTCTGAACTAAGGGAGTCGGAACAGGCTACAACTAGCAGTGCTAGCGCAGAAGAATTCACTGAAGTGATGCAGGAACTTCACAGTCAGGTGAAGCAGCAACTGATGGAGTCAAATCAACAGTACAAGCGCAGAGCCGATCATCGGAAGAGGCAACTTCAGTTTGAAGTTGGTGATTTGGTTCTAGCACACTTGCGGAAAGAGAGGTTCCCAAGGGGAACATAGAACAAGCTCAAGATGAAGAAAATTGGGCCATGCAAAGTCCTGAAGAAGTTCGGGGAGAATGCATACGAGATTGAGTTGCCGGATGGCATCGAGATATCTCCGATTTTTAATGTTTCATATTTATACCCATACAAGGCTGGAGAAGCAGAGACCGGAAATGGGGAACCAGTGATCCAGTGGCAGAAGCAATTACCAGTTGCAGAGAAACCGCATATGGAGTGCATACTGGACAAGCGAGTCGGCAGAAAGACCAGGCAGAAGCAGTATTTCGAGTACCTGGTCAAATGGAAAAATCACCCAGTGGAGGATGCTAGCTGGGAAAATGAAGCAGTAATCCAGAAGCATGGACAGACTATGCAGGAGCTCATGGATAGGAGCCCATGAAAATTTTCAAGCCGAGGAGTATGATGCAGGAGCATCGTTCACTCATCAAGCGAGCCAACGCGCGGAGCAGAAAAGACAGCTGGACAACGCCTACACATTTTGAAATGCTTTGAAAGTTGTTGCGCCGCTCTTTAATGAAGGCATTCATAAAGAAGCACACTTGTATTGTAAAGGGGACCTTGAGCCTTTAAGCTCTCGTCCTTAGTAGATAGGAAGGCATTTAATAGATTTAATGCTGGTAGCTAGGAATTTAATTGTATATTTGATAGTTGTAGAATTCGAGAGGGAAAACGGATATAGACACCCTCCTTTGTACATTGTAACATTAACCAACATAGAGAATTCATTCAGGAGCAAGAAGAGAAGAGAAAGCAGAGAACTTGTGGAGAACACCCATGTACAGATTGAATTAATAGAAGATAGCTTTTGATTCAATTTCATGGCGGTTGTTGTTTCTCTATGTATGTTGTTTATGTGTTCTTGAATGAATGTTTGTTTTCTTTGTATGCATTTTCTTTGAATATGTTGTGAATGTGATTTCAAGGTTTTTAACTGAAGTCTGTGTGAAAGAGAAGGGAATAAGTTTCAATAGTTTCTCTGTCTGAGCCAGGAGATTCCTGCATAGAGTGCAGTCGAATTCATCCGTATTGAGGGCGTTGATGAGGCTAGACAGTTAAAACTCTTATTCTCATTTGCCCAGAAGTTGAATTGGGTTGGTAGAGCCGTACAGGAGAAGTGCAGGCTGAATTTGAAGTCTCAGTGGCGATTCTGAGCTAAGGGAGTGGAATATTTCTGCTGCAGGTGAGTGCACGGGATCTGAAGAACTCAACACTTCGAGAGTTGTTGCAGGTCGAGAGCGAGAATCATGTGAAAAATCTCTGAAGGAATCAGAGTTGACAAAGCTCAGGAGGGATAGTTCCTTTCGTGAATACTGTGGGAACAGACCCATGAGAGGCTTGAACAGGACGGAGCTTTGGAGCAAGAGAAATCCTCAGGGAGGAGAATCGACAGACAGGATTCGCAGGAGAGATTCACGAAGTCCCGCCGACCGTCAGATCTTGAGGAGTCGCGAGGGATTTAACCCTTAGGCGCAAGGAGAAATGAGAGCCATTGGGATTCAGTCTTCGACGTTTGTGGAGGTAAGAGGTTTGACTGTGACAATTATCTTCTAATAGCCTAGATGTATAACATAATGAAATTTATGCATCTCTGAAAATAACATACTTTTCAACTCCTAATCATTTGGCACATAGATTCTGCGTCTATACATGAGGATTCCAACCTCTTTTAACTCATAACCTTCCAATTTTTGCTGCAACATACCTTGCTGTAAGTTCTCCTTTATGTCCTCATAATGTTTATCTGGTTTGGAAACTTCTAAAATTATGTCACACAAATCTGATGTGTACATGCTAATGGCTATATAAGCATGCATCTCATGCACCCTCCTACTGAGTGTGCTAGCCACCTTGTTCTCTTTTCCTCTGATATGATTTATGTCAAAGTCATATTCAGTGAGGAATTCTAATCACCTGCTCTATCTGGCATTTAAACTTGGTTGTCCAAATAGATACTTCAGACCACTATGATTTGTCCTCAGCTCAAATATTTTACCCATGAGATATTGCTGCCACATATTCAAGGCATGCAATATGGCTACCGATTATAAGTCATGGGTAGCATAGAGCCTTTCATTTTATTTTAAATTTCTTGATCCGTAGCACACCACATGCCCATTCTAACTAAGGACTCCGCCAATCCCTTCCTTCCATGCATTCGTGCACACAACGAAGTCTACATCTGAATCAACAATTCTCAAAATTGGCACACTTGTTAACAAACTCGTGCTGAAAACTCCTTGCACAATCCAGAGTCCTTGCAAAATTGGATGCACAATCTTTGAGAATCCTTCAATAAGTATTCTATAGTAACCTTCAAGTCTACAATATTCATGATATAATATATTATGCAGAACAAAAAATATCTAGCAAGCAATGACAAAATAATAATGATATATCCAAAAACATATAAGAAGAACACCATAATAACACTAGAATAGTCACAGGAAGAGCAACTTTATTATGATAGAAATGTTCACTTTCCTCTTAGAGGGGGTAGCCTCCAGCAGAGAAGAGCTCTATTACAATAATATCTAGGACAAAATATCCAATGCCTCCTACTCTTATTTATACTAATTCTACATTCTAAGGAAACTTCTAGAGGAAGATCTTTCTAGAAGCAAAAGCTTCTATTAGGTCTTCTTACATTGACTTATTCTTCTTTATTTATTAGGCCTTATTAACTAATGTCGACCTTAATTAAACATAAAACATATCCTACTAAATAATGACCCATGGAGAGGGGTTAGGATCAGATCCTAACATGTCCTCCCCCTTCAAAAGAAGCCTTGTCCTCAAGGTTGCAGGCACAAAAACTGTTGAAGTATGGTCATGGGTTCCCAGGTCACCTCCTCTAGTTTTGTGTCCTTCCACTTAATCAAAACTTCCTTGATAGTGTGGCCACACAACTAAAGTTCATGGTTATTGAGGACTACTTCTGGTTGGATCCACAGTGAACCTTCTTCATCTAATTTCAGCAGCATGGTTTGGACTCTACAATTTTGTCCCACTATGTTCTTCATACAAGAAACATGGAACACCAGATGGATTTTGGAAGTAGCAAGAAGGGCCAATTTGTAATCCACAGAACCAATACGTTTGATGATCTGGTAGGGTTCCATAAAACTTAGGTGCCAATTTGTGATGTCCCTGAGCTTTGAGAGATGTTTGCTTGTAAGGTTGGAGCCTGAGAAACACGTGATCACCTTCCTGAAAAACCATTTCTGAACGATGTTGGTATGCCTATTGCTTCATGAAATTTTGGGCCATGTGGAGGTTATCCTTTAGAGATGCTAGAGTGGTTGTACAACCTTGCATCATTATATCAATAGATTTACCTTAGATGTAACAAGAATATAGGTAGTGACTATTGTTGGCCTTTGGCCATACACTACTTCATATGGGGTCATTTTAGTGGTTGTATGGTAGGAAGTATTATACCACCATTTTACCAAGGGAAGCCACTACACCCACTGGTGTTGTTTGTCTGAAGCAAAACAATGCAAGTAGATTTCCAAACATTTTTTGACTACTATTTGGCCATCAGACTAGGGGTAGGGATGATTTTAAGGATGGAAATTGATTTTAAAGTGTAGAAACCTTAGCGAATCTTACTAATCCTTCATATGCCAAATATAAATGTTTGGCGATATTTTTGTAAAAATATTCAAATTTCTAAGGATTTTATATAGTTTTTATAAAATTTTGGTGATTTTCAAGGTAAAATTATTTTATCCTATAGAATTTGGGCGAATCATTTTTATAATAGCGAATCTTTTTTGGGGAAAAACCATGGAAAATTATCCCATGAGTGAAATTTAGCCCCTAAAATCATCCCTGACTAGGGGTGATAAGATGTGCTCATGTTCAGTTGGGTGCCCTGCAATTTAAACAACGCTCGCCAAAATGTGCTGGTGAAAGTTGGGTCACAATCAGAGACAATAGAGTTTGGCATGACATGTAGCTTAAAAATATGATCAAGGAATACTTGTGCTACGAGTGTTGGGGTGAAAGGGTGAGGTAAGGGACAAAAATGAGCATACTTGGAGAGGCAATCAACCACCACGATGATGACAAACTTGTTCCTGGCTTTAGGAAGTCCCACTATAAAATCCATGGATATTTTTGTCCACAAAGAAGCTGGAATGTGTAAGGGTTGTAGGATGCCTGGAGACTTGACTGTTTCAACTTTATTAAGTTGGCACACCTCACATTCTGTGACAAATTGAAGTATATCCTTCTTCATTCCTGCCAAAAAAAAATAACGAAGAGAACGAGAATATGTCATTTGGAAGCCCAAATGACCCGCTATAGCTGAGGAGTGCAACTCATTTAAGAGTCTTGGCTTGAGTGTTGAGGAGGGTGAGAGAACCAGGCAATCCTTATATCTAAGAATATTATCCTGCCAAGTGTAGCCAGTGGGAGGATTAGGGTCCTCCTGAAGACATTGAATTAATTTTGAGGTAGTATAGTGCTTTAGCCACTCTTGGTGCACTTCTTAAATCCAATCAGGGACCGATAAGGATAAAGAAAAGAGGTAGTCTTCCTCCTCATGTTGTCTTGACAATGCATCTGCTACTATAATATATTTTCCCTTTTCGTATATGATTTCATAATCATAACACAACATTTTTTTCAGCCACTTATTTTGTTTTGGGGATGATAATTGCTATTCCAAAAAATATTTCAGGCTATGGTGATCTGTTTTAATATGAAAATGATGTCCCATGAGATATGGTCACCAGGTATGCACTGCATGGAGAATGACCATAATTTCTTTTTCATACGTAGATCGGCCTAGATTGTGACCACTCAATGCTTGGCTAGTAAATTTCAAGGGTAGACCATCTTGGGTGAGCATTGCACCTATACTCGTACCTGAAGCATCTGATTCCACCACAAAGGTTTTTTTGAATTCAAGAGCTGCTAGGATAGGGGTAGTGCACATGGCCCTCTTTAACTCTATGAAGGCTTGCTCAGCAACAAGTGTCCAATGAAATGCATTCTTCTTAAGGAGGTCAGTCAAGGGATTAGCAATTTTTCCATAATGGTTGACAAATTTCCTATAATAGCATGTGAGACAAAGAAAACCCCCTAGGTGATTTAAGGTCATTGGTCATGACCATTCTTGCATATATTGTATCTTTTTGGGGTCCATTTTTACCCCACCTTGGATGACAATGTGCCCCAAGTATTCCGCTTCGTTGGCGCTAAATGAACATTTGGCCTTTTTGACAAACAATTGGTTTTCCTGTAGAAAGTAAAGGACTTTGTCCACATGAAGAAGATGGCTATCCTAGGTGCAGCTATAAATGAGGATGTTGTCAAATAAAACCAAGAAAAACTTCTAAAGGTAAGGTTTCAATAGTTTTTTCATGAGACTTTGGAAGGTGGATGGAGAATTGCAAAGGCCAAAAGGCATGACCAAAAATTCATAATGGCCCTCATGAGTTTTGAAAACAATCTTTGGAATATCTACCTCCTTCATTCGGATTTGGTGATAACCGGAGTGAAGGTATAATTTGGTGAATACACAGGCACCTTGTAGTTCATCTAGCAAATCATCAATGATAGGAATGGGAAATTTATCTTTGATGGTTAGTTTATTCAAGGCACAAAAATCAGGGCACATGCACTAAGTATGTTCTTTCTTTAAAACCATCACCACCAGTGAATAATATTGGCTAGTACTAGGGAGAATTACCCTCGCCTCCAGTAATTCATGTACCATCTTTTCTATTTCATTTTTATGAGAAAAGGGATATCTATAGGGATGTACATTGGGGGGTTGACTGCCTGGAAGGAGAGGGATTCTATGATCATGCTCACCCCTGGAAGGAGGTAAGGATGTAGGAATCTCAAAGATCTTGGGTTACTTGTCCAAGATGAGTTGCAGGCTAGGAGGAACTACCTGGGAGACATGTTCAATGACCTGGATGAAATTAAATTGAGAAATCACACCATGGTGGCATTTCTTCAAGATTTCTTCCATCATGTGAGAGTTTATGATTTCAGGAGAGCCCTCTTAGAGACCCATGAGAGTATAGGGGTGATATTCTTGGATGAATCTCATATATAATTCTTGATAATCCATTGTGATCGGCCCCAGAGTGGGAATCCATTCCACGCCTAATACAATTTATCACAACCACCCATGGAAATAGAGAATATGTGGGTTTTCAGATGGTAATCACCCATTTGGAGTTTGACATTTTCACAACGGCCCCCACACTTCATAGTACCACCATTAGCAATGAGGATTTGAAAATTAGAAATAGGGCAGACAAAGTAATGGATCTCATCATCGAGCCTCTAATGAATACAATTATGGGTGCTACCATTATCAATAAACACCACAACCGACCTATGCTTAATGTAGCCCTTGATCTTCAATGTCTGTGGGGTTGAAATACCTGAGAGTACATGAAGCGAGATGACCGATTCCACGGATTCCATCGGCATGACAACTAGATCTTCAACAGGATCACTTGGTTGAGCCGCCTCTTGGTATGAAACCTCATCTGATGGGATGTCTTCATAGGAAGAGAAAGTTGATGCATAATATGGAAGAACTTTTGTTCTCTACATTTATGCCCTGGTGCATACTTTTGATCACAATAGTAGAAAAGGCCTTTCTTGCGACATTCCGCCATTTCGGCAGGAGAGACCTTTTGAACCTTCAAAATTTGGGTCGGAGCAGGGGTAGCCCCTGGGATAGGATGGGTGGTAAATGGATCCTTCAAGTATGGATCCTGGAGGAAGGTTTCTACTTCGTTGGCTAATTGACATGCCTGCAGCCAGGTAGTAGGATGATGCATGTTCACATGAGCCTTGATAGCTTCTTTTAAACCACTGATAAAACATTCAAGGTAAAATTCATCAGATAATCCCTCGGTATGGATAGACAACTATTCAAATGTCATGATGAAGTTTGTGGCAAATACATTTTGGTGCAACTTAGTGAGTCAGCCCAAAAATTGTGATTCCCTATCAAAACAGGCACAAATGTATTTGGAGAACCTGTTCCAATTGGGAGGTCCTGGATAACATTTCTTATGCCATTGCCACCATTTCCAACATTCTTGATCCAAGTACAAAACCCCTACATGGAGTTTGGTTTCATCATCTTGAATATCATGAAGGGAGAAGTATTGTTCCATTTGAGAAACCCACCCGGATGGGTTGGAACCATCAAATTTATGCATGTCAAATTTGGTCACCTTAGTCCAAAAAGGTGGAGAACCCCAAGGAGAGCAGGAGGACTGAGTATGTTCATAATGAAAAGACTGAAGTTCTTCTAGGTTGGGCTCAACATTCTTACCCCTGAAGAGTTGCACCAATTTATTGTATTTTTGTTCAAGGGCTGCGGTGAATTCATTGTGGAGGGAAGCTATGTTGCCATCAATGTGTTGTTCCAGGTGGGACACTCTATCCTCCAAGGTTTCTTGGGACTGAGAGTGAGTGGTAGGCATGGTAAAGGCTTAGGTAGAAGCGTAGGTGTCAGAATGGAAAAATGGGCTTAAAAATGATAGGTATTGGGGTGATTAAGACAAAGAGATGAATCCAATGGGATAGGTCTCAAGAAAGGCATCCCAAAGGGGGTTGGGTCTGTAGGGAAAAAAAAGGCTTAAAATTGAAGGATTTTTTTTTTTACTCCTGCAGAGTTATACTCTGAAATGAATAATACTGCAGAGGTGGAATGCCAAAATTATTAACATGACCAAAGATGTAGTAATTTTGCAACCCCAATGCAAATGACAAGGTTGCACTGTAATAGATCTTGTCTTTTATTTTTATGTTATGTTCCCAAGGGTTAGGGTTTGTAGGGAATCTACAGTCAATGGTTTTCCATGTGCTATAGCTCTCTTATATACGTGTGGAGTCCAATCGTAGTACTTGTCCCAATATCTTAGGGAACCAACTAAGGAGGCTAGACCATACCCTTAGTCATACTACCCGACTACCCAGGTACTGGAGAATCACTTCCCGAGTGATTTTCTTGGTGATACTATAGCAGTCTGGCGACCAATCGATTTATCTATGGAGGGCTTCAATATGCCTAGGTCAATCTGTATATAGGTGTTGTATGATGCACTACCACTCGAAAGGGTAGCAACAGGGGTTACAAGGGTGGACAACAAATGTGTGCTTAAGAACCACTTGTATTTCCTGTGTGTATGACTCCCTGACCGCGGGTTTATGCGCATAATGACAGATCTATGTAGCTTAAAGACACTGGAATATGTCTCTACCTTGAAGAAAAACAAATTAGCCCACAATTCTTTCCCTGGAAAGAGCTATGATACCACTTGCAATATTCTTGATACAATATATTTTGCAGAACATAAAATATTTAGCAAGCAATGACAGAATAATAATAATATATCCGGAAAAATATTAGAAGAACACCAGAATAACACCATAATAGTCACCAGGAAGAGAAAATTTATTATGATAGAAATGTTTACTTGCCTCTTTGAGGGGGCAACCTCGAGCAAAGAAGATCTTTATTACAATAATCTCCAAGAAAAAATATCCAATTCCTCCTACTCTTATTTATACTAATTCTACCTTCTAAGGAAACTTCTAGAGTAATATCTTTCTGGAAGCAAAATCTTCTATTAGGTCTTCTTACATTGAGTTATTCTTCTTTATTTATTAGGAATTATTAACTAATTTTGGCCTTTATTAAATAGAAAACATATTGTACTAACTAATGACCCATGGAGATGGGTTAGGATCGAATCCTAACAAAGTCCCATGAAGGACCTCAGCTCTGCGACTTTTCTTGGTGTCGACCATTCCTCAATGGATTTTATCTTTTCCGAATCCACAACTATTCCTTCCTTGGAAATGATATGACCCAAATAATGAATATATCACTGGTAAAATGAGCGCTTGCTCAAATTTTCATAAATTTGATCCTCCCTCAATACTTGCAGTACCATCCTCAAGTGTTGCTCGTGCTCTTCTTAAAAATTTTAGTAAATACGTATGTCATCCAGAAATACAATGAAAAACTTATCTAAATAAATTCTAAAAACTCCATTCATTAAACACATGAAGACAGTTGGTGCATTTGACAGCCGGAATGGAATCACTGTAAACTCGTAATGTTTGTACCTCATTCTAAAGGAAGTCTTACCAATGTCTTCTTCTTTAATTCTCACTTGGTGATATCCAGATCTGAGATCAATATTTGAAAATATTTGCGCGCCTCTCAGTTGATCAAAGAGGTCATTTATCATTGGAAAATGATACTTGTTCTTTACTGTTACTTTTTTCAACTACCTGAAGTTGATACAAAGCCTCAACGTACCATCCTTCTTCTTCATGAAAAATATTGGGGCACCCCAAGGTGACACACTTGGGCGTATATACCCCTTCTTTAGAAGCTCTTCGAGTTTCATCTGTAATTCCTTTAGCTCTGGCATACTCATCCTATAAGGAGTCTTTGATATGGGTGCTACTCCATGCATCATATTTATAGAGAAATCAATATCTCTTTTCGGAGGCAACCACGGTATCTCTTTAAAGACATCCTCAAATTATTTTAGTACTACATAATCTTCAACATTTGGCACTTTATCCTTAGGTGCCTCTTCCATGTGCACTGCAAATAATTGACATCCTTTCCTATAGATTTTATCCAATTGCAAGGGTGAAACTTCTCTGATAGTTACAACTCTTGGAATTCCTTGAACTTTTTTTAAATTTCCTGCCTCATCCAAGCATGTAAATGCCTTATTGTAAAAGTCTAGAATAGCATGATGTTGGTCCAACAAATCCATACCAATGAGGAAATCATACGATCCCAAAGGTATAATATTAAAATCAAAATTTGTGAGCAGTCCATTCATTTCCATGGAACATGCCTTAAAATTTTCATTAATTTTCCTTTTTTCTCCTGTAGCTAACAACACCAAGCAAGATTTTCCAAGCTTGCTTCTCGACAATCAGAATATTTCCACCATATTAGGATCTAGATAACTATGAATATCTCCTGAATCAATTAAAATATCAATGGGTTGGTCGTTAATCTTACCTTCCACTTCAATCATGTGCGATTGAAACGCAACTTGCTTGTTATCCAACACTACGTAAATCCTAGGTGCATTTCTTCCCATATCTTCAATTTTCACAGCTTGATGTACACTATGCGTAGTCCTTTCCTTATCACCTCCTTGATGGAAATCTCTACGCATATGATCTCTTCCACAACTCCAACATTGAATAGGTTGTTTCCTTGGATTTGTCTCTACTGTCTCCGTCATTCTGGGCTCCTTGTGAGTTGGTTGTCCTTGCGTAGTATTTTTGAAAAAGGGTGGCTTAGTCCCCTTCTTCCTTTGTTCCACCTTGCTTTTCAAGTTGCCTTCTCAAGCCTTTTGGAAAGTTGAAATTCCTCTTTGTCGATCATAAAGACATTTAGCGCACCTTATTGTTTCCTCCAATGTCTTGGGGTCATCGGATTGTATCTTGTCACTGATAAATGAGGGAAACCCACTCAGGTACCTATGGATTTTAACTTTCTCAACCTCGATGAATGCAACATATTTTAACATCTCTAAGAATCTTCTTTCATACTCATTTATTGTCATACTACCAAGCTTGAGTTCAAATAACTCCATTTTTTTATCATAGTATCTCTTGGTTGAGTATTTCCTTTGAAAATACCTCTTGAACTCCGTCCAAGTAACCTTATTTTCATTAATGTGTTGCACTTGCACGAACTGATCCCACCACATTGATGTTTTTCCTTTTAGTTGATAGATGGAAATTTTCGCTTCTACCTACATAGAATAATTATGCAGTTGGAAGTACTTCCTCATACTCAACAGCCAAGTCTCTGCATATTCATCCTTCTTGTGCTCACCGTCAAAGGTAGGAGGCTTGATCTTATTCATTTCTCCATGTAGATTATCCACCCCATACCTTCTCTTATCCTTTCTGACAGGAGATCGACTTGAGCTATTGCATGCTTTCCTGAATGAATGCATTGGAGAGTGAGGTCAATTCCTACCAACACTTCTTGCTTCTCTTCTTTTCTCATCATGAGACCTGTGACTTATTTACCTACTTGTCTCTGTCTCATTATCCATTTTATTTTCTATTCTGTCCAGGATTTGCATCAATTTGATATTTGTAAATGTGTTGAACCTGCATAGAATATATCTAGCTAGAAAATACTACACACATTTGCAGAGATAATTGGAGAAAGAAGAAGGAGAGAAAGAATGAAAGAGTTCTCATTTACCGTTTTCCACACTCAAAGAGTGAATAATTTACAATAGATATAGGATATGTGAGTAACTAATGAGAAATATTGGTGGTCTAGAGTGATCTGAACACACACCAGAAGTTACGAGAGTGAACTTCCACCTAGTCTAGTCTCTCAGGCAGTTATGGGAGTGAACTGCCAACTAGTTGAGTTAACTAGTTAGCTAGTCTTCAGTTAACTGAATGAATAGAGAGTAGTGAGGAGTTAAATTAGGAAATAAAGGGTAATGTGCCAGCCTGGTGATGATCCCAAGGAAAGTTCCCATTATCTAGTGATGATCCCAATGTTTCATGATGACAAAACCAATGCAACATCTAAACTCAACTCAACTAGTCAAACTAAAGTGTCAACCGAATGAGAATATTCTCCAGGTGGAATATTCTCCCCTAAAATATAGGAGACTGGATAATGACTAATTATGACTAATAAACAAGGAAAAACCTTAGGAAAAAGAAATCCTAGGTGTGTGTGAAGTAACTCCAACACCCCCCCTGAACATCACTATGGTGAAAATAGAGAATGGGTCTCGACAACGAGGCCATGTTAGGTACCCAAATACAAAAGATACACTAAAATAAAGTGAGGAAAGAGGGAAAACCTCATGGGAAAAACCCACCCTCAAGGTACAATGTATGTTAAAAAAAATGAGAAGGAACAAAAAACAGTTGTTATGCAACCTTGTCCTTCACTCCAAGAAGACCTCGCAACTGTGCAAGTTTGTGCTCGTTGAAGATTTTGTTGAAGATGTAGATGTCTGCATGAATATAATGAAGTATATGCATCATTGATATGTACACACATATCCACTTTCTCTTCTTGTAATGAAAAATATCCAAATAAATTTTGGATGAAACTTTGAAAATCGTGCGGCCATTTCCGGAAAAAACGCTGAAATTTTGTTGATTTTAAAAAGATCACAACTTCACTTTCCGGACTCTGTTTCGGATGATTGTTTTTTTGAAATTGGATATTTTCCTGAGAGGAATTAAAATATCCAATTTGTTTATGGAAATTGTTTCTCAAGAAACATTAGAATGGAGTCTGATGTGCGCGACTCCCTTTTTGTCTCATGAGATGCATGCATTATGCATGGAAAAGTGTCTACATTTGACTCCTGAGATGCATGCCATATATCTTCCACATGAATTTCAGAAAAAAAATATGAAATGGAGTAGACATCATCTTCAATTAATGGAATAGAAATTTGTGCAAATACGTTTTTAGAAGACTCTTCATAATAAGAGGGTTGATCTTTTGATGGCTTCTCTTCTGGCTCTATCTGTTCAACATGTTGCATTAAATCTTCACAATCTTCTTTATTCCCAAATAGAACCTCCAATATGGTCCATAATTCATTTGGAGTTGATTCCTATGAGTCATCATATACTTGATGGAGAATTTATGGAGAGATAGACAAGAAGATAAATCCTATGGCCATAGCTTGTCTATTGAGAAAGTCATTTTTCTCATCGGAGAAATCAGGATCTACTTCCATTGCCATGGTTATTTGGTATAAGCCTCTACTTATGAGAAGAAGTAGAATATTTGTCTTCCACTCCAAATAGTTATGAGGCGTGAGAAGTATTATCGGTGAGTAAAACATAAATTCCATCTTTTCTGCATTCTTCAATCTTCAATACATGAAAAAATAATTTGGTGTAGCTTTTGCTTGGCAGTCCATCGACTCTGATACCATGTAAATGTGTTGAACCTGAATAGAATAGATCTAGCTATAAAATACTACACACATTTGCAGAGATAATTGGAGAAAGAAGAAGAAGGAGAGAAAGAATGAAAGAATTCTCATTAACCATTTTCCACACTCAAAGAGTGAATAATTTACAATAGATATAGGATACGTGAGTAACTAATGAGCCATATTGGTGGTCTAGAGTGATCTGGAAACACACCAACAGATGTGAGTGAACTACCACCTAGTCTAGTCTCTCATGCAGTTACGGGAGTGAACTGCCACCTAGTTGAGTTAACTAGTCAGCCAGTCTTCAGTTAACTGAATGAATAGAGAGTAGTGAGGAGTTAACTCAAGAAATCAAGGGTAATACGCCAGTCTGGTGATGATCCCAAGGCAAGTGCGCATTAGCTGGTGATGATCCCAATGTTTCATGATGACAAAACCAATGCAACATCTAAACTCAACTCAACTAGTCAAACTGAAGCGTCAACTGAATGAGAATATTCTCCAGGTGGAATATTCTCCCCTAAAATATAGGATACTGGATAATGACTAATTATGAATAATAAACAAGGAAAAACCTTAGGAAAAATAAATCCTAGGTGTGTGTGAAGTAACTCCAACACCTCCCCTGAACATCACTATGGTGAAAATAAAGAATGGGTCCCGGCAACGAGGCCATGTTAGGTACCCAGATACAAAAGATACACTGAAATAAAGTGAGGAAAGAGGGAAAACCTCATGGGAAACTTCTCCCCCCCAATCAAGGTACAATGTATGTAAAAAAAAATGAGAAGGAACAAAAAACAGTTGCTATGCAACCTTGTCCTTCACTCCAAGAAGACCTCGCAACTGTGCAAGTTTGTGCTCGTTGAAGATTTTGTTGAATATGTAGATGTTTGCATGGATTTGATGAAGTATATGCATCATTGATATGTCCACACATATCAACTTTCTCTTCTTTTAATGAAAAATATCCAAATAAAGTTTGGATGAAACTTTGAAAACCGTGCGGCCGTTTTCGGAAAAAACGCTGAAATTTTGTTGATTTTAAAAAGATCACAACTTCACTTTCCAGACTCCATTTCGGATGATTGTTTTTTTGAAATTGGATATTTTCTCGAGAGGAATTCAAATATCCAATTTGTTTCTAAATTTTTTTCTCAGGAAATATTAGAATGGAGTTTGATGTGCGTGGCTCCCTTTTTGTCTCCTGAGATGCATGCATTGCGCATGGAAAAATGTCTGCATGTGACTCCTGATATGCATGCCATATATCTTCCAAATGAATTTCAGAAAACAAATCTGAAATGGAGTAGACATCATCTTCAATTAATGGAATACAAATTTGTGCAAATACTTTTTGTAACACCCTGTTTCCCCCAATTTGTAATTAATCATAAAATAGGAATTACCATGCTAATGCATAAGGACAATGTAAATGTATTATTGTGTGAGTTTCCAATGATTGAATGTGGGGGTGAAGCCTTGAAAGTACTGACCATGATATCACTAGAGGAATAATGTGAAAACTATAAGAGAGGGTTCATTATGAAAATTAACCCCAAAATTTCCCTTGATGAGGATGACAACCTCCTTCGAATCCCAAGGAGATAAATCGGTTAATGAAGAAAGGACTGGTGGTTGAATTATCAACCACCCCCATGAATGGAAACATGGGCTGTCAGCTCGAAGTACCGTAGGGACCTACATACCTAAGATTCCTTCTAACAGAAGGAACGGGATAAGTCGACAAACCTTCCAAGGTAAGAGGGATACACACGAGAGAGGAGACACCGAAAAAAAGAGAGCATAAGCTTGCAAGGGAGATGCACAGAGCTCTCCAGTGAGTCACGAACTGAAGGCCATGAGATTGATTCCGAGGAGCATCTGAGAAACCTCACCGAGGCCATAACCGAGAGAGAAATATTTGAGTTACAGAGAACAAGACCCAAACAGAAGCGAAAAAGGAGGAAGAACCCTCGAGAAGTGTGAGAATTCCCTGGTGATATCATGACTTGGCATGGGGGTGGCCAGAGTGCTAAGAATGAATTCCTTTGTGCCTATGGTCAGGTGGAAGGATGAACACCCACAGTCATTTGGTTGGCGGCAACCTGTAATAGATAAGCGATTTCCTACCCTGTGTAATTTAGCCGTAACTGTGTATGATTTGGTTATACTGTGTATGTTTTAGGAATTGTTCATATTTCTTAATGGATATACTGTATCTCCCCTATTTCTGCTTGATTGTATAACTAGACCAGTAAGAAATTATATGGTTAGGAGATGATTTTATACTGGTAAATGCCTGTGTCCTGTGGAGGCATAAGCCAGAGTCACGAACTGTGTGTTCGTCGACCCCGGACATAGTTTCATGTACGCATGCCAACCCTCCTAATTATTTAGAGTCCCTTAGAGGATGAAGTTTTTTAAGCTCAGGAGAGGTAGTGTAGATCATCACAGGCTCTCTGCGAGGAAAACCGAACCCAGGACTCCTTAAGTTCTGGACAAGCTCAGGAAGGATCGCACCGTTGTGTGAAAGAACCCTACATGGAGTGCAGAGGTCAAGAAACCCTTTGGAGGTTCCAGAGTGTATGAAATCTCAAGAGTGAAAAATAGACCGTGATTGAAATCAGATCTGAACTGTTGGTTCAATTTGGGGAAATAGAGGTGAGGATTTCCCCAAAGTCCTGAAGGGTGAATCGCCAATTCACAGGGGAAAATCTAGACCGTTGGAGCCTATGTCCAGACAACCGGATAAAAGTGTGCAGGAGAATATATCTGAACCGTCAGATCAAGTACAGGGGACCGATAGCCGTCAGATCCAGAAAAGGCACACGAGGTTTAACCTGGTGCATGCAGGGGAGAGAGGACTTGTCAAAGTCTTGAAAGTCCCAAAGTATTCGGAACCGTTCATCGGCACAGGACACATGGCAGTTGGGTAGCATTTCGCTGACTCGCAACTTGGAGTGGTCAAAGGGTAAGACCATATGAACTCACGATTCACGAAATCGCAATGTGATCGTGGTCATTGATCCATGAGTGATCTGGACCATCAGTTTAGTGTGAATAACTTTCGACGTTTCGGCATCCGGGAAACCAGAGGGCAAGACCCCTCGTCTTCGCAAGTCGCGAAATCCTGGTATACGAAACCCCGATGCGCTTTGTGGATGAGCCAGTTTAGTGTGAATAAGTTTCGGCATTTTGGCATCCGGGAAACCAGAGGGCAAGACCCCTCGTCTTCGCAAGTCGTGAAATCCTGATATATGAAACCCCGATGCGCTTTGTGGATGAGTCGATTTAGTGTGAATAAGTTTCGGTGTTTCGACATCTGGGAAACTAGAGGGAAATACCCCTCATCTTCGCAAGTCGCAAAATCTCGGTATACGAAACCCTGATGCACGATTAAGAATGAGTATCTTTCAACACCCTTAAGCCCAGGAGGGATAGTGACCGTCAGATCCAGATCAACGAGGGTCGTTGATCTCATACACGAATTCCCATATTAGAATTTGGGGATTGGAGTGACAAGAGATTTGGAGTCGCTGCATCGTGAACTCTCGATTCACGAAACTCTGAAAAGATCTGGACCTTTGGATCCAAATCATTGAGGATCGTTGGATCTCGTACAAGAACTCGTGTATCGGAGTTCGGGGAATGGAGTGACCAGTGGTTTGGGTCACTGCATTTCGAACTCACGGTTACCGAAATCCCAATATGGCCAGGACCGTCAGATCAGGGGGATATTCACAGTCGTCGATCTCATCGAAGGTAAGATTTCGGGTTTCGGGGTTTGAAGAGTCGAAAGACTTGACTCTCTTGCATCGCTAAGTCACAAAATGAAAAAGGCGCCTCTTGGCTTGGCCTGTGGTCATAAACAATGATCACATGGAGGTGGATAAGGGAAGAGCTAGCCTGTGCTAGGCCCCCATAGGAATTCATGGATTCTATCCCTTGAGGAAGAGCGAAAATTTTATTTTTTCCGTAGTGGGTATGTGACACTTTTGTAGAAGACTCTTCATAATAAGAGGCTTGATTTTCTGATGGATTATCTTCTGGCTCTATCTGTTCAACCTGTTGCATTAAATCTTCACAATCTTCTTTATTCCCGAATAGAACCTCCAATATGGTCCATAATTCATTTGGAGTTGATTCCTGTGAGTCATCATATACTTGATGGAGAATTTATGGAGAGATAGACAAGAAGATAAATCCTATGGCCATATCTTGTCTATCTAGAAAGTCATTTTTCTCATCGGTGGAATTAGACTCTACTTCCATTGCCATGGTTATTTGGTATAAGCCTCTACTTCTGAGAAGAAGTAGAATCTTTGGCTTCCACTCCAAATAGTTATGAGGCATGAGAAGTATTATCGATGAGTAAAACATAAATTCCACCTTTTCTGCGTTCTTCATTCTTCAGTACCTGCAAAAATAATTTGGTGTAGCTTTTTCTTAGCAGTCCATCAGCTCTGATACAATGTAAATGTGTTGAACCTGCACAGAATAGATCTAGCTAGAAAATACTGCACACATTTGCAGAGATAATTGGAGAAAGAAGAAGAAGGAGAGAAAGAATGAAAGAATTCTCATTAACCGTTTTCCACACTCAAAGAGTGAATAATTTACATTAGATATAGGATACGTGAGTAACTAATGAGCCATATTGGTGGTCTAGAGTGATCTAGACACACACCAGTAGACGTGAGTGAACTCCCACCTAGTCTAGTCTCTCATGCAGTTACGGGAGTGAACTACCACCTAGTTGAGTTAACTAGTCAGCCAGTCTTCAGTTAACTGAATGAAAAGAGAGTAGTGAGGAGTTAACTCAGGAAATCAAGGGTAATGCACTAGTCTGGTCATGATCCCAAGGCAAGTACACATTTGCTGGTGATGATCCCAATGTTGCATGATGACAAAACCAATGCAACATCTAAACTCAACTCAACTAGTCAAACTGAAGCATCAACTGAATGAGAATATTCTCCAGGTGGAATATTCTCCCCTAAAATATAGGAGACTGGATAATGACTAATTATGACTAATAAATAAGGAAAAACCTTAGGAAAAATAAATCCTAGGTTTGTGTGAAGTAACTCCACTGTGACTTATTTACCTACTTGTCTCTGTCTCATTATCCATTTTATTTTCTATTATGTCCAGGATTTGCATCAATTTGATATTGAAGTCATGTTGTTGCTCCTTGTCTTTCATAAGCCTCTCATTATCATCTTTATAGCTTTGTAAATATTTTTGTAGTCCCTTTATGGTTTCTACCATGTTTATGCTCTCCTCCTTAGATTCTGTACTACTAGCACCAAAACCAATATACAAATCCTCGAATTCATCGTCAAGGTTGTAAGTCCTCTTCACATATTCCATGCTTTTGACCTTCTGTGACGATCATGTCCTTCTCTAATCATTGATAATTATGAAAAATGTGAAAGCAACAAGATTTGTTAGGTGAATTCATGAGACAACTCCATGAAAACTTTGTACCATCTTGTCAGAATCCTTTCTTCTGAAGCACATGCACTCAATGGTATTCAACACACACCAATGCGTGATGTCAATATTTAACATATACACCATGTATCCATATTGTGCATGCACTACAAATTTGTTATGTGCATCCCCAAAATTTAGTGTGCACATCCGTGCACCATTGTTTACATGGCATTCCCAGTGTCACACTCCGCAATGTCCAAAATTTAGCACACACACTGGCGCATTCTTATTTTATGTGCACCATGGCCACACTATAATTCCAAATTCAACCACTTACCAATCCGAATTTTTCCTTAAGTAGAAATTGTCCCATTCAAACTCGGTGTTGAAACCCAATCTCTCTTGCTTCTTGTTGGCCTCTAGCCCATACAAGTCTAATGTTGAACTAATAGCTCTGATACCATAATGTAACATCCCCAACCACCCAGGTTGGGCCACATCACACAATATCAACTTCTATCGCTCTGATACCATAATGTAACGTCCCTAGCCACCCAAGATGGGACACGTCACATAATCTTAACTTCTATCACTTTGATACCATAATGTAACGTCCAAATTACCAAACTGCTCAGAAGCCAAACTGCAACATCATCCAGCTTACTACCTAACAATGTTGTTCCAAAATACACTGCGTGGATTCTACTCTAAACACTAGTCAGTGCAGTATCACTTGAAGTATCATGTTCAATCTTAAGTTGATTCACACCACACTAACTTTCCTCTTTTACACAACTTAAAATAATCAAAGTAATACAATACAACTGCACACATGAGTATATTGAACATGTTATAACAAGGTTTGTCTCACCCTATGCAAACTTGCACAGAGGGCCTTTTTTCATTTCCCTATGCAAACTTGAAGTCCCTTTTTGAAAATCCTAGAGATAAAAACATTATTTTTCCACATATACGTGCCCTGCCTATAGTACAACATGCATATACGCGGGTTGCACCACTACAGCCCGCGTACATCAGGATTGGTGCCTAAAATTAAAAAATGGTCTCGAGTTTCCATGTCACATAAAGAGATCTATGATCCTTGGCCTTCCATATACTAGAAACGTTCTAACTCGACCCTTCAATTTCAATTGAAGGCTACAAATAGGCCAAATCCGAGCTATGGAAAAGAGGAGAAGAATTCAACTTTGAGAGAAAAGTTACTCTGGAGAAATTATTCACTTCATATTGAGTGTGCATCCCTTTTTCCTTCAAGTGTGAACACATTGTTCATCCCCCAAGCTCTTCCCTACTTGTTTGAGAACCTCATTGTATCTCTTATATGAGCTTGCCTTTGGTGGAGGATTGAAGTGGTGGAGGCCCAGCTGGAAGGAACTGAGTTTCTCGGTTCTCGAATCGTGCCGACACGAAAGTTTGTAATTCATTCACTTCTGTTGATTACATTTTAATATAAATACTCTTTTCCCGTCCAATTAATATCTTGTGAATATTTGACTTGTTATTCCATGGGTGTATTTGTTATGAATGTTGATGGATTATGTTATTGAATGTGCTAACATCATATATTATCACCATATGATTTCTTTTCCTGGTTGTTGAGGACTAGTTGCAAGTGTATTGCTTTGGGTCAAATGCTCAACGGTGGACTTCATCGAACGTCTAGATGAGGTAGGCCTTTATCTTGTCTTGCTAGCATATTTGTTTATATAGCATACTTGGGATTAGAGTTTATTTATGCAGTCATTTTTGTCTGTTGTGGTTTACCCCTAGCCATAGAGATATTTTCCTCGTAACAAAATTGACGACCATACTCGAGAAATAATCTTCTTTTTGGGGGTTTGGAGTGTTTTTCTCCTTAGATTTCTCTCGTTTATATTGAGTTTCTTGTCGTATGATTGCTTGACAACCTTTGTTCACTTTGAGTCTAAGTTTCTTAGCCTTCTCCTTAGCCTGGTTGTGTTTTGAGACATATACATGGTTTTTTTCTTAACAGTGGCGTACATATGTGTGTTTCCCTTCTGCAGGTTGCGTATATACGCGCTTTCTCCTTGAACAGTCACGTACATCATCCTTTGTTTCTTGGTTTCTGGGTTTGATGGTTTTTGGGTAGGTTTTGATGATGGCTGAGTCTTATTAGGTCTCTCTTATGATTGTTAAGTGTCTGTGGAATGACAGGAAACCTTTCTTTGGTTGAATTTTTGGGCGGTGCCTTTCTCATCATCCTTTTCATTTGATTGTCCTTGCATATTGGGCTGGGTGTTTTTCTCCTTGATATCCTACTTGGTTTGTCTCTGTTTACACATAATAGAGTTTTTATATCAAGCTGTTGTTCAGTCCTTGAATTTTCATTCCTTTATATTGAAAATACAAAAAAGGCATTTTACATTGTTGGCATTTTGATCTTTTGAGTCTTTATCATTAATCTTATTACATGTAAATAAAGATTGCATTTTTATTTAGAATTGCAGAACTGAATTGAGAACTGCATTTTCAAAAGCATATGATTTATTGAAAATTGAAGTTAGGACCTTGCATTGTATTCCTATTCATTTATTTTACTTGCTGAGTCATAACATCACCAGTTTCACGACCGCACCTTTTTGAGTAAGAAAGCCCACTAAAAGTAACGTATAATTTAAAATTGATTAGTAACGATTTTATTTTTTCTAGGGTGCACAAACTAGCTTAGGATTTAGAGCCTTGGAATAGGATTTTGTGAGTAAACTTATCCAAGGCTATTAAATCAACATATGTGTCTGACTAAGGGAGTGGAGAAATCCAATGTATAATCGGTAATATCAGGAGGCTCCGCTTACACTGGAGCTAAGCACGAGGTTGTGTGAGGTTGGTTGAAGGGATATCCCCCCGATACATTCTTAGCGTTAGATATATTTTTGGGGATCTATTCGTATATGGGGATCTTGCTAGTACCCTTACCTCTGTAAGAGGCAGTGCTTTCAAGGTTTCGGGCTTTTCTACCCTACCCATATGGTGGACCTAACTTACGACTATTCTCCTGTGCATCAGTTATACAGTGGTTGCTTAGTTGCTTGACATAGGTACCACATAGGCTACTTGCATGGATTATTCTATAGGTACCCTAGGTCAGATAAGGGTTGGACAACACACAACATTTATGGAGGATTACCTCTCCAGGGGGATCTGACCGACTGGTTGTTAATCCCATGAGGGCCCTTATAAATGATTTTGTTACCTCCGATCTTTAGCAGAGGAGTCTCAGGCCCCTCTTGGGCAAGGCATACCTACTTTAGAGAGGGATGCCCCTTTCAACCACTTTATCTTATTTGTGTTCATATTGGCCTTTTTTATTTTATTTTACTTTTGTGTGCTCTTTGATTACTAGTTGGCCTTAGGATTTGTTTTTTTTTATATATCACGAGTCTTGAGTCATCGTGGAGCCAGACCAGCTTCCCCACAAGTCTCGTCGCTTGTTACAGTTACCACCGCATTTTGAGTCTTTGCCTTCTAAAATGCGCAAAGTTATCAAATGTGGTACACACACCTCGACTTTTCGGACTTGTGATCATACTAGGATGAAAAGTGAAGCAAGTCATCAAGATACTGGGAGTCCTTCGACTCCCATACCTACTATAGTTAACGGTACCCGTTTGACGCCTTCAACCACAATGGTCATAGTGCCGGAGATGCCTATTGTTAGCAATAATTCTTGTCATGGGTTCGAGAAGCAGTTGGGTCTGCAAGTTACACAAAATGCTCAAGCACGACCCGGGAAGATTCTTGTTTTTCCTAAGTAGCAAATCAAGTGAGCGTTCGAAGTTTTGCCATCGACAGCCGAGATCCTTCCACAAAGAAGATCAACGGTTATCGGGATTTCGGAGTTGCCAATTTACCCGACATTTAGCAGCAAAGAAGTCTCTTATGCTTGGAGGCTAAATATAGGTCGTGCGATCCAGTGACGTGTGTCACAAGAGCCAGACGTCTCGGCGTTTCGTCCGTCGCGACTCCAACATGCAAAGAACAGCTCCATTGTTGTGTGAGACGCGAAGTGCCGAGAGCATCCGGGATCTCGGGCCCACAAAAGTGTCGAGAAGATCAGAGCCGTCCATCAGCAGAGACACGTGGCGAGAGATCCTGCAGAGTCGGGGATCGGGGAGCTAAAAGTCCTATGCACATGACAACGAGAATCGCGATATCCCGATACCCGATTTCCCGACGGAGCTACGGATCGTAGTGGAGGACAGGTGCTAGAAGGAAAATCCTTGTAGGGAGATAGCGCCAAGTGGCATCGGCACATCACAAGCTCGGAGGTTCGTGGGTTAGAGCTGTAAAGATTTGCATGTAGAATTGCGAGATCGCGAGAAGCGATATCTTGGCAATCACCGGATTAGCGTGTGGGACCACAAGAGCAAGTGGATTACAGATCGCAGGCTGTCGCTAGTCTAGAGGATGCATGCTCGTGTCCTCGTGAATGCCGAAACTCCGATGGAGGGTTTAATCTACGGTCACACAGAGACTGGTCACATGGATCTTTTTCTAGCCGCTAGGGGCTAGCTCCTAGGAGGAAGAGCTCATCGCACATTGGGATATCGAAGATCCCGGGGGCAAGGAGTTCGTGCATCTTGAACTCGCGAACCCCGAAACCCCGAAACCTCACCACATACCTCCATCGCCTATCCCTGGCCGCCACATCCCATCCCTGTAGCATGCCAAATCACCCCTGACTGATCACCGTCCATTCACCACTCTATGTCAAGTCCTCTAGTCACCATGACGGCCTCCACGTCCACTCGCTATTCCTACCATGATTTCTCCAAACAAGATCCAAATGGCAGAATATGAAGGTTTCCATGTCCTGTAGATACAGAGTCCGTCGGGGCCTTCCCCGATCCCAATGAATCAGTTATTGCAGCAGTTGATGGTGGTTGGACATCGTTTCCACCATAAATGGAAAGTTCAGAAATGACTGTAAGTTGTTCATTTCATTCACAGGTCCTTTGGAATGCGATTGTGTCTGACTGAAGTCCATGAACGTCCAGAGACTGCAAGTGCAGTGAACACACAAGCGTAATGCCATCAATGCAATGTCTCGAATTGGCTTCTATAGGTTTTGCTCTAAGTATTTAGAGGATATTTCTCACATTTTGTATTTATCGATGGTTGAGCAGAGCTCCCGGTTGTAAAGTTTTAATGAAGCACTGTTATTCTGGTTATGTATGAGCTTTGGAGACTTCTTGCCTTATGAATGCCAATTTCTTTCATGTCTTTGTTTACACTGTGTTAGAGCATCTCGGAATGGGAGGATCCAGTCGAGCTGTAGCTATTATAGGATGATGTTGTAATGGATCACTGTAATAGTTACAGAGCCTCTAATTGGTTTCTGTGATTTCTTTAACGCTAAATGACTTGGAATTGGAGGATCCAGTCAAGTCCCCTTTCAGTTTCTTGAAGCCTTGAACTAGGAGGATCCTGCTTTCAGAGTTTTTCCCCTACAAACTACTGCAAGCCTGATGCCTAGAGTTGTTTGTTCACTTTCTCCTATGTCTTCCACCTGTTCATCTTTAAATCAACCTACTGGCTGAAGTTGGGATTCCAGACCTCCTTCGTTCTTTACGTACCAGACTTAGTCCCTGAGTTAGAGTGATACCTCCTAGAGCCATTATCTCCATTTGATCACCCTTTATAAATGAATCGTGACATTAAACTGATGGGTGTCGGGCTCTGCTCCTACAAGCAATCCAGAAGTGACTTCCAACGCTAACATTTCTGGCGCCGTTGCCAGGGATGGAATTGAAGATTTTCCCTGGGTAGGATAACATTGAGCCTCTGGATCCGAAGGTGCATCGGATTATCAGAGCCTTTCAAGATTGTTAATTTTCACCTGGCGACTCCATTGTGACGACTCCGTTGGGGAAAACCTGCTCTGTTAATTGTGGCTTTCAGAGGCAGGCATACTCGGTCTCATCCACAACTTCCTCTAGCTACACCTGAAGTAGATCCAAAGGCGGTGCTCAGAAAGGGAAAGGCCTTTGAAGAAGAAGCGTCCATCACCGAACTAGGTAACCCACCATATCCTTCTGTTGGAGTTCCTTTTTCTCTTCCTCAGTTATTTGACATGCTTGTCTCTGTAGTTTCCCGTTTCTTAAATTTTGGGAGTGTTCATGTTGAGTTTTCCTCTCCTAGTCCGGGACCAGAGGGACAAGACTTTGTCACTCCCCTCTCCCCTGAATCTATACCTTGGCGTAGACCCAGGGCCGCAGAATATTTCCCCACTCCTGCACAAGGAGGATCACCTGCTGACTTGAGCTCGGTAGCCTCCTCCTTGAATCACCTTTTGTTTCCCACCCCACTTCGAGATTTATTCCCGCTAGCCCCTTCGCGAACTCCTTCTCCTCCAAGTTCTCCTCCACCTAACATCCCTATGGCTGGTGCTAATCCCCCTCTGAATAGAATGGACGCCATAGTCACTGCCAAATACGCTCCCTTGGTTCTTCCCCATCCTATGAATCCTCTCCCTGCTGGAGATTACCTGAAATACATGCCCAAGTTCACTGGGGAAGGAGACATAACTACCGAAGAGCACGTGGCTGATTTCTACAGTTATGCAGACAACATCAATATTGAAAATGAAGATGTCTGGATGAGAGTTTTTGTCCAGAGCCTGGATGGTGAAGTGAGGAAGTGGTTTAGATGATTGGCCCCAGGATCTATTGCTGGGATTGAGGCTCTGGATAGTGCTTTCCTGAGGAAGTGGGGCGATAGGAAATATTTCATGTATTACATGACTGAGTTTGGGTCTCTGAAGAAGATGGAAGGAGATTCGGTCTCTCACTTCTCCAAAAGATTCAATAAAATGTATAATAAGATTCCTGCAGAGATAAAGCCCTCAAAATCCTCTGCCCAAATTTCCTATGCTGGTGCATTTGACCCTGATTTCTGCCTTTTGTTGAGAGAAAGAAGAGCCACCTCCTTAGCCCAAATGCAAGATGCGGCCAT
>SNQJ01S0005354.1:186828-207707 GCA_010110895.2 Picea sitchensis | reverse complement strand
AGTCTACGGAGCCGAAGCTGTCTTCCCTTCTCAGCTAGCCATCCCTGTAGCGAAATTCCTCCAGGACCATCAGGAGGAGCCTGATGACATGATCAGAAGGATTCATCAGCTAGTAGAGGTCTAGCAGGCTAGGGAGCAGACAGTGGGTAGGATTCAGGACCATCAGCGGAAGATCAAGAAAATCTTCGATAAGAAGGCCAAGAAGGGGCGGTTCCAGGTACGAGACCTGGTACTGAAATGGGATGCTCCTAAACAAGATAAGGGCAAACACAACAAGTTTGAAGCCCTGTGGATTGGGCCTTTCAGAATCTTCGAGGTTTTCTCAAACAACACATACAGGTTGCGAGATTTGGAAGGTGAAGAAGTTTTCAATAGCCCAGTAAATGGGCATTTCCTGAAAAAATGTTTTGTTTGAGTCTCAGATGACTCTTTGTTTGTAAATACCGTCCTTTGTTTCTTAGCTCGTTTTCATTTTTTTATTTTTGCAGCTTAATAAAGACTCCATAGCCCAACAGAAAGGCGACTGGAACTGCAGAAGGAGTTCTTAGAGCATCGCAGGGACGACTCTATCCCCCATGGAGCCTGATGTTAGCAATAATTCTTGTCATGGGTTCGAGAAGCAGACGGGTCTGCAAGTTACACAAAATTCTCAAGCGCAGAGCAAGAAGATTCTTGTTTTTCCTAAGTAGCAAATCAAGCGAGCGTTCGAAGTTTTTCCATCGGCAGCCGAGATCTGTCCACAAAGCAGATCAACGGTTATCAGGATTTCGGAGTTGCCAATTTACCTGACATTTAGCAGCAAATAAGTCTCTTGTGCTTGGAGGCTGAATATAGGTCATCCGATCCAGTGACGCGTGTCGCAAGAGCCGGACGTCTCGGCGTTTCGTCCGTCACGACTCCAGCACGCAAAGAAAAACTCCATTGTTGTGCGAGATGCAAAGTGTCGAGAGCGTCCGGGAGCTCGGGCCCACAGAAGTGCCGAGAA
Organism: Picea sitchensis; assembly: GCA_010110895.2. Taxonomy (NCBI): domain Eukaryota; kingdom Viridiplantae; phylum Streptophyta; class Pinopsida; order Pinales; family Pinaceae; genus Picea; species Picea sitchensis. The sequence continues at coordinate 206,722 of SNQJ01S0005354.1, read as the reverse complement.
GATCAGAGCCGTCCGTCAGCAGAGACACGTGGCGAGAGATCCTGCAGAGTCGGGGATCGGGGAGCTAAAAGTCCTATGCACATGATCGCGGGAATCGCGATATCCCGATACTCGATTTCCCGACGGAGCTACGGATCGTAGTGGAGGACAGGTGCCAGAAGGACAATCCTTGTAGGGAGACAACGCCAAGTGGCATTGGCACATCGCAAGCTCAGAGGTTCGTGGGTTAGAGCTGCAAAGATTTGCATGCAGAATTGCGAGATCGCGAGAAGCGATATCTTGGCAATCGCCGGATTAGCGTGTCGGACCGCAAGAGCAAGTGGATTACAGATGGCAGGCTATCGCTAGTCCGGAGGATGCATGCTCGTGTCCTCGTGAACGCCGAAACTCTGATGGAGGGTTTAAGCTACGGTCACACGGAGACTGGTCACATGGATCTTGTTCTAGCCGCTAGGGGCTAGCTCCTAGGAGGAAGAGCTCATCGCACATCGGGATATCGGAGATCCCGGGGGCAAGGAATTCGTGCATCTTGAACTCGCAAACCTCAAAACCTCGAAACCTCACCACATACCTCCATCGCCTATCCCTGGCCACCACGTTCCATCCCTGTAGCATGCCAAATCACCCCTGACTGATCACCGTCCATTCACCACTCCATGTCAAGTCCTCCAGTCACCATGACGACCTCCACGTCCACTCGCTAGTCCTACCATGATTTCTCCAAACAAGATCCAAATGGCAGAATATGAAGGTTTCCATGTCCTGTAGGTACAGAGTCGGCCGGGGCCTTCCCCATTCCCAATGAATTAGTTATTGCAGCAGTTGATGGTGGTTGGACATCGTTTCCACCATAAATGGAAAGTCCAGAAATGACTGTAAGCTGGTCATTTCATTCACAGGTCCTTTGGAATGCGATTGCGTCTGACTAAAGTCCACAAACGTCCAGAGACTACAGGTGCAGTGAACACGCAAGCGTAATGCCATCAATGCAATGTATCGAATTGGCTTCTATGGGTTTTTCTCTAAGTATTTAGAGGAGATTTCTCACATTTTGTATCTATCGATGGTTGAGCAGATCTCCCGGTTGTAAAGTTTTAATGAAGCACTGTTATTCTGGTTATGTATGAGCTTTGGAGACTTCTTGCCTTATGAATGCCAGTTTATTTCATATCTTTGTTTACACTGTGTTAGAGCAGCTCGGAATTGGAGGATCCAGTAGAGATGTAGCTATTATAGGATGATGTTGTAATGGATCACTGTAATAGTTACGGAGCCTCTAATCGGTTTCTGTGATTTCTTTAATGCTGAATGACTTGGAATTGGAGGATCCAGTCAAGTCCCCTTTCAGTTTCTTGAAGCCCTGAACCAGGAGGATCCTGCTTTCAGAGTTTTTCCCCTACAAACCACTGCAAGCTTGATGCCCAGAGTTGTTTGTTCACTTTCTCCTAAGTCTTCCACCTATTCATCTTTAAATCAACCTACTGGCTGAAGTTGGGATTCCATACCTCCTTCATTCTTTACGTACCAGACTCAGTCCCTGAGTTAGAGTGATACCTCCTAGAGCCATTATCTCCATTTTATCACCCTTTATAAACCAATCGTGACATTAAACTGATGGGTGTCGGGCTCTGCTCCTGCAAGCAATCCAGGAGTGACTTCTGACGCTAACACTTCTGGCATCGTCAATCACCTTTTCCTGTCCTATAGTGAATTATCAACCTATAGCCACGAACCCTTTTGGGTCTCTTTGTAACTCACCGAGCTATAACGTTCAGACCATCCCTATGGCCTCTTGTCCTTTTTCTTATGGTATGTCGAACTTCACATTGTAGTTTTCAAACTCCATCCCAATGGCTGGTATGAATAATAGCATTGGACTTAGGGGCACAACTCCTCCACATACTCCATTCTCGTTTGGTGGCACTCATGTCCCTCAAAAGACTTCTACCGTTGGAGGCATTCCTCCTCTTAATCTCTGGTCTAATCCTGTTGCTTCTAGATGGGGTAACCAACCTGACAGACAAGCTACTACTCACGTTCCGTCCTTTACACCCACCTCCTTTGTTTTGATTCTAACCAACAAGTTTGGCATGAAGAATCGACCTTTATCCTCCAGATTCACACTTGGAGGAGGTCAGTTTCACACCTTGGGAAACCCCCAACCCAGAGCCACTCCGGTTGGGGGCCATTTTTATAATCCTCATTAGAACATTCCTACTAGAATGGTGCCCAACCAACCCCTTATGAATTAGCTTAGAGGAGGTTCTTATAATCCCAGACATGGCCACGGTACTTACCAAAACCTTGGATGGGTTGTGATTCCCCAACCATAATCTTTCCAGGGAGCTTGGGGCCAGATGCCACAACCCCGTCTCCCTTTTCTGGCCACGATCAATCTGCCAGACTTATCTAAGTTAATGAATGACCCTATGCATCATGATCCGTCATGGCCCTCCGTCCCCACTAAGCTTCCTTCAGATATTCCAAAATTCGAGGGAAGAATTGGTGAGGATCCTGGTGATCACGTTGCTACTTTTCACCTTTGGTGCTCTTCGAATTCCCTTAATGATGATTCTATTCGGTTAATATTGTTTCAACACACCCTCATGGGGGTTTCCATGAAATGGTATATCAAGCTACCTAGTAGGGCATATATAACCTTTAATCAATTGGTTTTAGTCTTCCTCAACCACTTCCAATTGCCGGTTCGTTACTATGCTGGCATTGAACTTTTGTCAACCTTTCATCAAGATAGAGCCACTCATATCTTGGATCACATCCAGAAGTGGTGTATATGGAAGAGGTTGATTAAGGCCTACATACCTCCATAATTATTGCTAGAGTGGTTCCTTAAATCTCTCATGCCTTATATTTCAAAGGATGTTTCTACATCCGGGGTCACTTCTGAGGAAGAAGCGATTTTTAAAGACCAATAGTTAGATATTATATATGCTCAGTCTGGGATGTTATACGAGATTCTTCCTGACGCATCGAGGTCAAACTATGACCCTAGACAAAATCCTTGACCTCGTGCCAATGGCATTGTTGGCTCCGTCAATGTGAAATCTGTAGAATCAGTGACAAGCTATTTGAAAGATTTGTCTCTAAACCAGTGTGTAGGAGGGACAACTTCATCCATGTCCTCTAATCCCACTCAATTGTTAGATGTACGCTCTGTGAAATCATCGACCAGCTCGAATGGTAACCAACAAACAGGAGGGAATAAGAAGAAATGACGTAATAATAATCGTAAATGTGGGAAGAATAATAATAAACCAAGGACAATGGTAATAATGAGAAGACAAATAATAATGTTGGTGAGGGAAATAAAGAAAGGAAGAAGGTGAAGTTTCCCTGTAAGCTTTGTACAAATGATCACCTTACCCATTTATTCCCCAAACTTGTGGAAGCTGTGAGGCTTTTATCTCTACCGCCCGTTGTGCTGACTAATCCTTTTCCACATAACCAGCACATGGCATCGAGCTCCTCAAATGCCAGAAATGTGGTGAGTGGGATTCAAAACCCACCGACACAAGATGGTGACCATTTATGCACCAATATGGTTAAATCTGAGGTTAATGTAGCCACTCGTACTCACGATTATAGTTCTCCACAAACTGTACCTAGTCTAGAGTCTCCTCCTCCTCCTCCAGAGACACCCTTATAGATCGAAAAACTAGAGCCATTGTCTCGTATTCTGAAAGGAGTACTTAAGTGCTCTACCCACAAACCTAATCCTAGAGCCACCCAAAATTAATCTATTTTTGAGGACCTAGGTCAAACCCCTTGTGCGATTTCATCTCTGGAGGTACTCCATATGTGTCCTTCACAGAGGAATGCCATGCTATTTGCATTAGGAGCTCTAGATCCTTGTGGATCGAAAGTTATCAAGTTTGAAGTCACAGATGTGAAGCCTCACTTGACTTACCATGTGGATTTCCAAATCCACATGGGTTACTCAAAGTATACCATCAAGCGTACTATTGTCCATGAAGGCGCTACAATATGGGTGATGTCCCTGGTCTATTGGAAATCCCTCGGCTCTCCAACCCTTTCTTAGTCTCTGACCATGTTGATTACTTTTGATGGTCATTCCTTCCGCCCTCACGGTATTCATCCTGCCTTTCCGGTCCATTTAGGTGGGAAGATGGTGGAGGTGGATGTCGAGGTGGTCAATGCGCCCATTGACTATCACTTGTTACTAGGAAGCAATTGGACTTATGCTATGACTGCAATCGTATCGTCTGTCTTCCACACTTTTTGTTTTCCTCACGATGGGAAGATCATGACAATCGACCAATTATCCTTTGCATATGCTAGCCCTAGTGCATCTATTGGACCGTCGATTGTCGTGGTCGACAATTATCAGCTAACAACTAAGAATATTGGTGTCGAAATGTATTCATCCCTTATGAGTACCTTCAAATTCATGGCATTGGTTCACCATATTTACACCATGTCCGGTAGGCCCGTTTCGTCAAAGAGGTCCGTTCCTTTCCGCACTTCCTATTTTAATGATCCTTTGAACCTACATTCCTTGACAATGTTGTGTTAAGGTTAGTCACATACTAGAATTTCCATGCCACTATCGACAATGGAGATAGCATATAAAGTTGTTCTTGACTCTTACACCGATCCCGATCCTATTACCTTGCAGACAAATGAGGAGGATCCTGCTCTAGATCTCGTCTGGGCCACTTCGTCATCTTGTTCACATGACTGCCTCGATGAGACTTTACCTTCGGATGAAGCTATCATAGAGTCTATTAATGGTTCTGACAAACCTTGGGATGATATGCATCATTGCTCTTATTTTCTCCCAGAGCTTGCTAGAATTGAGCAAGATGATTTTATATCTAATTTGAGAGAGATAGTTGGTCACGTCGTAGTTCCACTTGATATGCATGGTATTTATGTCGAGGGAAACATGGTGAGTATCTCACCTACCGTCATGATTGATATCTCTCGTATCCCTGGCAAGATTGAAAATGTATACATTGGTGAGGATTGTTCGCCATAATAAATTCTGATCTACACCAAACTCTTCAAGGAATTTCGAGATGTATTCGCTTGGTCATATGAAGAGATGCTAGGAATCGACCCTCGAATTGTTGAACATGAGATTAAAACTTACCTGGATGCTAAGCCTGTTCGACAACGTCTTAGAGTTATCAATCCCAGGAAGTCCCCTACTATTAAGGGAGAGGTAGAAAAACTTCTTAATGCCACCTTTATCTACCCGGTTCTCTTGACTGAATGGGTATCAAATCCCATTCATGTGAATAAAAAGTAAGGAACCATCTGCGTATGCTTGTATTTTCATGACCTGAACAAGGCCTGTCCTAAAGACAACTTTCTGACACCTTTCATCGATAAGATTATCGATGAGTGTGTGGGGAGTGAAGTTTTTTATTTCATGGAAGGATTTTTAGGGTATAACCAAATTCAGATTAAACTCGAGGATTAACATAAGATGACATTCATTTTCCCTTGGGGTACTTTCTCATACCAGAAGATGCCTTTCGGCCTTAAAAACTCTGAAGCAACCTTCCAACGAGCTATGACCTTTTCATTTCACAATCTCAAGCATATAGTCAAAGCCTATCTTGACGATCTTGCTACTCACTCCCGTAAGAGAGTCGATCACCCTAATCACCTTCGGCTAGTCTTTGAAATATGTCGCCATTATCTCATCCAGTTAAATCCTCATAAATGCATCTTTTGCATTAGGTCGGATCGCCTTCTAGGATTTTTAGTCTCTGAGACTGGGATCATGGTATATTCGTTAAAGGTTGAGGCAATACTTCGATTGCCTCCCCCGTGCACTATTCGACAACTTCAAGGTTTACAGGGGAAAGCTAACTTTTTATGTCAGTTTATAGTGAACTATGCCAACATTAATAAGGTTTTCATGCGTCTCTTGAAGAAGGACACTCCTTCTGTCTGGGATGAGAGAGCCCAGGAATCCTTCAATGCTTTGAAGAAAGCCTTGGTATCGATGCCTCTGCTGAAGTCTCCAGACTACAGTAGATATTACTTGATTTATGTCACCGCGTCCGAAGAGATGATTGGTATGGTGTTGGTTCAGGAGGATGATGAGCTCCGTGAGCACGTCATTTACTATCTTAGTCCAAACTTAGTCGGCCCTGAACTCAAATATTCTCATGTTGAAAAGATAGCTTTGGTTTTCATTCACGCAGTCCAATGGTTACAACATTATATATTTCTTTGCAAAACTACTGTGGTTGTCGATGTCAATCCATTTCAATATTTCCTTACCAGGCATATTGTTGGCACAAGAGCAGACCCAGGGTTCAGCTCTAACCATTCACCAACAATCCCGAACTACTGGCCCTTTCGAAAACACCTACGAAGTAGATGCAGTCTCACCCGAAGTAGCAATAGGGGGTTGCAGGACACATGTGTCTACAACTAGAGGAAATGAAAGTGGATCCAAGGAAACACCTCACATCAACCTAGTTATTATGTATCTCCTTTAATCCTACTGCACAAGCTATATCTTAGATCTAACACAATGATGCAATAACAGAATAACAGAATAACAGAAGGCAAAAGAACACAACATCAACCATAGAGACACAAAATATACCTGGTTCACCCTCTCCCTAGGGATACGTCGACAGAATTGCGTTTCTTGATATTATATTAAAACATATAGTTCTATCTGTGCTCTTAGCTTGCAAATCTCTCTCTCCTTCTCCTCTCCTCTCCCCTCCCTGTGCACCTAGCTGCAGGGTTGATCTTCACACCCAGCTGAAGATCTTACAATACCAGAAGGCTCTCATGCTCATCACTTCTCTCTCACACAACAATAATCACTCAATCACAGCAATAGCGGTGAACTCTCAACCAACTTAGAACCAACCCATCCCAGGTCCTCTAGACCTTTATTTATACATTACAATAACTCTCTGACAACCTTAGGATGAAACCTAGGTGTCAAAACCCTAATTACCAAAACCCTAGGTGTCTAAAACCCTAGGTCAACTTAACCCACATTTTCAGGGCTTCACCAGCCTATCTTTCCTTCTTTCCTGCGAGGTGCTCCAAAGCATCCATTGGTGGTTTTTTCCACTTGTTGAGTTGTCCACGATCCATCTTCCTTGCTTATCTGTTCTCCTCGATCTTCTCATCCAACGACTCATTTTCACTTACTTCGCTCCTTCTTTTCTTCTCCTTTGGCCACTTCGACCCATTCTCAGTCAATGTACCTTCCACACAGTTCAGACTTCATATTTTCTCTTCCTTCTTCTTTGCTTTCTTCTTTAATCCATAACCAAGGGCCAACAGGCCCCCAACACTCACCTGTGACTCTTCCCGAGTCACTGTAGGACTGGACCTTTCTGTTTCACTTTGATGTGTTTTCTGTTCTATCCCTCCCCACTGTGTGTAGACTGTCTTTTCTGTGTCTGGTACCCAGTTTCAACTACACCTGGTACCTAGACCCTTCTCCTTCTTCTTTTATTGAGAGCTGTGAGGCAGCTGGTTGTCATAGTACAATTTTAACCGGCTCCCATTTACCAAACCTTCCTTCCATTCTCCATTCAAAGTCTTCAACTGCGAAGCTCCTCCTTCTGTAACATAGGCAACCTCATATGGCCCAAGACAATGTGTCTTGAACTTCCCTAGATGCTTCATGAACTTGTTTTCATATACCAATACCAGACCTCCTTACTTAAAGGATTTCTTCTTGATATGTCTGTCGTGATAGGCCTTTTCTCTTTCCTTCTGTACCTGCCGATGAAATCCTGCAATAAAACTGTCTTCTTCCAGTTCAACCAACTACGTGAGCCTCTCTTGAACAATGCCAGTGTCATCCATATCTGTGAATGTTGCAATTCTTAGACTAGGAACCAAATATTCCATAGGTAGAACTGCTTCAAGACCATAAACCAACTTAAAGGGAGTCTGCATTGTCAGCTTCTTGCAAGTAGTTCTATAGGCCCATAACATTGTTGGTACTCTCAAATCCCAATCATCTCTGTTCACACTACAAATCTTCTTCAGTGCTTTCTTCAAGATCTTGTTGAAGGCTTCGACTGTACCATTCACTTGTGGATGGTATGGAGTGCTCTTCTGATGATGAACTAAAAATTCCTGTGTCAAGGCTTCAATAGTCTTATTAATAAAATGTGTTCCTTGATCACTCATAAGGATCCTCATGCATCCAAACCTAGTTATGATATCATCAAATATGAACCGCGCAGTTGTAGTCGCACTACATTCCTTGATTTCTCTTGCTTCTTCCCATATGGTCAAATACTCTGTCGCAGTGATTATGTATCGAGCTCCTGTGTGATTTCTTGGTGGGTTGATAGGTCCCACGAAATCAATTGCCCATTTCTCAAATGCCTGTAAGGTTAGCCACGGTGCTAAAGGAATCTCATCTCTTCTGGAAGGCTTCCCAACTCATTGGCATACATCGTAGGATTTGTAGTATTCCTTTGCATCTTTATGTATAGTGGGCCACCAAAGGCCAACTCTAAGAATCTTCTGCGTTGTTGCTTTTCCTACATAATGTCCTACTGTGATGCCTTCATGTGCTTTTGCCAAAATCAGTGTTCTCTCTGCCTCCATAACACATCTCCTCAAAATCTCATCAGGTCCCATTTTATATAGTTGTCCAACTATGAGTGAAAAATCTGCAGCACGAACTACCAACTGTTTCTTTTGAATGATTGTATATTTGCGAGGGGCCATCCCTGTAGATAGGAACTAGACTATCTCGACAAAGTGATCATCAACCTTTATGATGGCCAACAACTATGCATTTGGTAGTGTATCCTCCAAGTTAGTAGGTTCCTCTCCATGTTCTAACCTAGACAAGTGGTCAGGTCCCTTGTTCATTCTCCCTGGCTTGACCACAATCTCAAAATCATATTCTTGGAATAACAGTAGCCATATGCATATCCTTCCCCCCAAAACTGGCTTTTTGACTAGGTATTTCAACGTAGAGTGATCAATGAACATCTTAAAGTGTCCTCCCAACAAGTAGTGACGAAATTTCTACAACGTGTACACCATGGCTAACCCTTCTCTTTCAGTTGTAGTGTAATTTATCTCATCTGTCGAGAGATTTTTGTTAGCAAAGTCTAACAGATGGTCAATATCTCCTACTCTGGTTTGTGATAACACTTCTCCTAATGCAATATATGATGCATCGATGCGCACATGAAATTCCTTTCTCCAATCTGGGAAAATTAGAATAGGCGTAGTAACCATTTTCTGTTTCAGTGTGTCAAAGCTCTGCTGGCATTTTTCTGTCCATTGAAATTGACAATCTTTCTTCAAAATATTCTCCATGGGTGCAGTTATCTGTGCATAGCCCTTGATGAACTTCCTATAGTATCCAGTAGGTCCCAGCACGGTGCACAGCTGTCTAACTGAAGTAGGAGGGGGTAGATCAACAATTATGGAAATCTTGGATGGATCTACCATCAACCCTTGCTTACACACAATATGGCCTAGCAACACTCCAAAGGGTGAAAAGAATATTCACTTCTTCAGGTTCAGGGAAATATGACATTGCCTGCACTTATCCAACATTAGTCTTAAACATTCAATATGATTTTTCAATAAGCTAAAAATAGTCCAATCATCAAAATATGTTTCCAAAAAATTATGTAGAAATTCCTTGAATGCTTCGACCACCACCCTAGAAAAGATGGTTGGTGCATTCTTTAATCCAAAAGGCATCACTGTGTACTAGTAGGATCCCCATTCTATTGCAAATTTGGTCTTATGGCGATCTTCCTTGGAAATCTTGATTCTGATCTCTCCTGTTTTCTTATCTTGAACCACCATAGGGCTAATCCATTCCGACTCTTCAATAGGTTCTATGATTATTGCTTCCAACATTCTATCTAGCTCAATATTGACTTTCTTCTTATACTTGGGATTCAATCTATAGGGTCTCTTCTTGACTGGTGTTTCATCTAGCTTCAAGGGGATCTTCATTTCTCCCATGGGCCCTTTAATTCCATTCATATCAGTGAACTTGGTTGGAAAAAATTCCTGGTATTCATGCAGTAATTATGTGATCTTGTCAATCGTGGAATCATCCCAATAATCTCCAACATTTGTGAGCTTAGGTGCTTGCTCTATTCCTATATTGAATTTCTTGATTTTGATTGGTTGTCCAATAAAAGGTAGTTCGAGTCCTGGTCCTTTTATGTCTCTCTGTCCTTCTATTTCTGTGATGTTCACATTCCTAGGATCATCGTCTTCATCAACATTGATATTGTAACAACCTTGCAATTTTTGAAGAGGTGTAGTCCATTCATCCTCTTCTTTCTCAACAGGGAGGTTAGGTGCCTCCTCAAAGACTTTCTTTCTGACAAACTGTAAAGCTTGATCCACTGTGGGAAACTGACTTTCAAATAAAAATGTAGCTACAAAGTTCTGATTCATATCGTACCAATCTGCAGTGGTGAGGTTCAGTTCTGCTTGAAGATACCAATTGATAGGCGTTGTATCCAAAGTGTTAATGAATTTATGCACCCACTATTCCTAAGGAATAGTGCTCCAGGCTTCCTCACAAGTTCACACATGGTCCTTTGGACAACTCTGACCTGTGTATTGAAATTCACATCCTTTGATTTGTTCTAAAAAGTGCATTGTCATCAAAGTGCGACATTGCACCCAGTCCATGATATTCTTCTTGTGTGTTCCACACCATCTTGCTGGCATTGTTTTCAAGGCTTCATCCAGTGCCAACAACCTTTGTTGTACTGGTAAAATTTATTCAAATTCCAACAAGAAAGTTTCTAAATGATTTAAACCATCAAATGTGGGCAACTTACTTACTTTTGTGCCAATCCAGCGAACTTCCTGGTCAATATAGCACATATCCGCGTAGAAACTTCATACATTTTTTTCTACCAATTCTCTAGTGCTTCTTCTGAATCTGATGATCATGTGCTGTCACTTCTCTAGCTTAAATTCCCATCTGTTGTAGGATTAATGTAATCCTGTTGTCTAGCAGTCAATTTATATATATTCTCAAGCTCATATGCACGGTCGTCTTCTCTAATGGGTTCTGTATATCTACAACATTCATCAAGATCAAGAGGTGCAATGACCCTAAGGCCATCACCTTGAAATGTCATTCTTATTTTCTTTAAGTCAACCACAGTAGAATTATTGAAAGCCCAATCAATTCCTAACAGTGCAGGATAAGGACAACTATCGTCAACTATCTCAATCACCTCAAAGTCCGCAAATGTCCTTACCATGTCAATGTCCACAGGGACATGCTCCAACCTCCCAAAGGGGCTTACTTCCTGCTGATTGGCCATCCTAAGCCTGATAGGAGAATAAATCAACTTAGGCTTTCCCATGAGTGCCCAGGTCTTCTTCATCATAACATTGACTTCTGATCCTAAATCGAGGACCACATAATCTATATCATAATATCCAATCTTAGCATTAAGGTGTAGTTCCTTATTTGTCCTTCTCTTTCTAGATACTTGATGTACTGCTCTGTTTAGCAGGGGATCTATCCTGCCTATCTCATACTGTCTAATCAAATTTTGTATCTCTTGTACATCTCTTTCATCCTTAATCAAATTAATGCAAGTACATAATAATTCCATGAGCTTGCTTACCTCTTTCCCTTCTCCGGGCGAAGAAGACTAATCGAATGCCAGAGGCATTCCACATTCTCTCACTTATGGATGTGTATTTGATGAAGAAGCCTGATCTCTTCCAAATTCTTTTCTTACCTCTTCAAATGTTTTCTTTTCTTTCCTTGGATCAAACACCTGTGTCTTCTCTGCAACTCTTCTATCCATGGATTCTTATGTAGTCTTTCCTGGGGTCACTCTGTTTTCTCCTGTAACAACGCCTCCTCTCATGATAACAGTGACTCTGGGATCCTCTCCACATTATTCTGCTGAGATCAGTTGTACTTGATGGTTTCCTCCTCGTCTCTCCTGAAGTTTGGCTAACAGCACAAGACAATCTTCAATAACATGTTCAAATGCGTTGCAGTAGATACAAGTGGTACAAGGGTTCTGACAGTCCCTTGCCAAGTGTCTTGGCTGTGCGTAGTTATAACAAATGATCTGACCTTGACCTCAACCCATGCCTCCTCCTCATCCTCTTCCTCTGAATCCACCATGAGGGTTGAAGTTTCCTCTTCCTAGAGAGTTAAACTATGTAGTATTTCCTTCCTGCTGTACTTCTCCTTGAATTCTATATGTATCTATTAACCTTGCATGCAAGAGGTCATAATCCCTACAATCCTTCTCATCATGCCCCATGAATTTACAGAATGTGCAATAAATATTTGTAGGTGTCTAGACATATTTTTGCATGTAGTAGCGTTCACTAGGGCGATGTCTATTTCTAAATACCTCGCACCAAGGTAGAGTAATCTGCTTCAAAGGGCTCGGAGATCCAGAGGCCAAGTATTCATGAAATAAGGGACAATGTTCCTTGTCATGGCCCTCTGATTTGCATCTAATACACCAGATGTATTCTCTTTTATCTTTTCCCTTGTCTTTCTTCATATATTCTATGTATAGAGATAAGCTAATTAGTTGACTCAAAATTTGACTCATACCTGAGCTGGATTCTCCCATAGGGGTTGATTCTAGTTTCATGGAGATATCCAGTGCCTCAGCCTACGAAGTGATCTTCTGTTGCATCAGAGGGACTTTGATGTGTGGCAAGAGGGAAAAAATGAACCATTCTTTATTTTGTTCGTCTGGAATCTGAAAACTCCAATGGTCTGTCAAGGTCTTAAACCTCTGATCAAACTCCCAAATAGGTTCAACTACTCTCTTCTTGATTTATTTCAGTTCTATAATGCATTGTGACTCCGAATTGGGTTTCTTGAATTCGACAATCAACACATTCTTGATCTCGTTTAGTGGTTTAGGCTGTGCAACTCCCTGGACAAATTTCATGTACCAACTCAGTGCGTGGTCTCTTAGGGTAGTACTAAACTTAGCCCTATTAATTTCTTCATCACTGACTTGATTAATACTCCATATAGCTTCGCATAAAAACCAATGTTGATCAGGATCTTCAGATTCATCTCCCCTAAAGGTGGGAAACCTCATCTCATCTACCATAGATCTACCTGGTTTTCCTGACTGAGTATGTACTGAACTACTAGTAACAGTGCTCTGAGTGCTCTAATAACTCTGACTACTCTAGTTACTTAATGCTGCTAAAACAACAGGAGGATTAATAGTACTTACTTCAACAGTCTACACAATTCCTGAAGTTTCTAATTCTTCTTGGCGAGATTCTACAGTCTTCTCTTCCTCTGGCCCAACGGACCCTGAATGTTCCTCATTCACTAACTCTTCTTCTTCTCCACTGTAGAACCCTTCATCCTGTGCTAGTGGCTCGTGGCTCTGTTCAAACAATTTCACTGGAGGAACTTCTCTGAAGGCTCTCCCACTGCGCGTATATCCAACTTCTGTGTCGCTGTCGCTATCTAAGTTCTTGAACATTAGCTTTTAAACCTGACCAACTACTGTATTTTCAAGATGTTTTTCTCATGCAATAGCATCTTGATCTTTAACTTCAAAAAGTGTAAAAATTTTCCTCTAGGTCCCTTAACGAAATATCTCTCTGCTTGGCTATATGACTTTACTCTTTCAATAGAAAAATTGGTGATGTACCCTCCAATGGTGCTATCAAACTAGTGATCTACTTCTCTTGATATAGTGTTATCAACTCTCTTGACCTTCTTGATCAGTGCCAAAGTCCAAACCATAAGTGGTCTAGATCTGATCTCAAACTGGGTATCTGCCAATATGGCTAACCACTCGTATATCTCCTTATGAATTCCTCTAAAGAAAATCTCGTGTATATCAGTAAAGATATACCTTCCTAACCAATCCTCTATACTAATATTAGGGTTCTTTCTCTGGGCTTCAGCGACGTACTTTTCTTGTTCTTCTATCCACTTCTGAATCTTTGTCTTCGATGGGAACCACCTTGACATTCCCTCAAGAAGATCTTGGTCCCAGCAATGGAACCATTTGTTGGCACAAGGGCAGACCCAGGGTTCAGCTCTAACAGAGCACCAACAAGCCCTAACTATTGGTCATTTCGGCAACACCCATGAAGCAAATGCAGTCTCACTTGAAGTATCAATAGGGGGTTGCAAGACACGGGTGTCTACAACCAAAGGAAATGCAAGTGGATCCAAGGCAACATCTCACAGCAACCTAGTTATTCTTTATCTCCTTTAAGCCTACTGCGTGAGCTATATCTCATATCTAACACAATGATTCAATAACAGAATAAAAGAAGGAAAAAGAACACATCATCAACCACAAAGACACAGAATATACGTGGTTCACCCTCTCCCTAGGGCTACATCCACAAAACTGCGTTTATTGATATTATATGAAAACATACAGTTCTATCTATGCTCTTAGCTTGCAGATCTCTCTCTCCTTCTCTTCTTCTCTCCCCTCCCTGCGCACCCAACTGTAGGGTTGATATTTGCACCTAGCTAAAGATCTTAAAATACCAGAAGGCTCTCACGCTCAACACTTCTCTCTCACAGAACAATAATCACTCAATCACAACAATAACGATGAAATCTCAACTAGCTTAGCACCAACCCATCCCGGGTCCTCTAGACCTTTATTTATACATTACAATAATTCTTCGACAACCTTAGGCTGAAACCTAGGTGTCAAAACCCTAAGTACCAAAACCCTAGGTGTTTAAAACCCTAGGTCAACTTGACCTGCATTTTCAGGGCTTCACCAACATGTCTTTCCTTCTTTCCTGTGAGGTGCTCCAAAGAATCCATTGGTGGATTTTTCTGCTTGCTGAGTTGTCCATGATCCATCTTCCTTGCTGATCTGTTCTCCTTGATATTCTCATCCAACAAATCATTTTCCCTTACTTCGCTCCTTCGTTTATGCTCCTTTGGCCACTTCAACCCATTCTCAGTCAATGTGCCTTCTGCGCAGTTCGTACTTCATCTTTTCTCTTCCTTCTTCTTCACTTTTTTCCTTAATCCATAACCAAGGGCCAACATGTATCATAAGGGGAAATTACAATAAATGGATTGTCATTCTACAAGAGTTCGATCTCGATTTCGCTTCGGCAAAATCCAAAAAATCACTAGTTTTTGAAGAGTTAATATCTGACTTCCCTCGATTAGACGAGGATGTTATCCATGTTGTTTCATTTGCGGATGAACACATTTTCCTTGTCTCATCATCAGACCCCTAGTATGGAGACATTGTTCTCTATGTTCAAACTTTGAAGTTCCCTCAACATCTCTCGCCAGATGACCGATAATGTATACGATACCAAGCTAAGAACTACCTTATCATCGGTGATACTTTGTATCATCGAGGAGTAGACAATATCTTGTGTCGTTGTTTAACTCATGAAGAAGCTGAGTCTATTTTAAATGACTTCCACAGTGGGGCTTGTGGTGGTCACCTATCCGGGCTTTTGACAACCCAGAAAATTTTGCGAGCTAATTATTTTTGGCCATCTATATTTAAAGATTGTGTTGAAGCGGTTAAGAAGTGTCACCCCTGTCAGGTGTTCACTTGGAAAATGTGCTCGCATCCAATCCCTCTCCATCCAGTCATTATTGTCGGTCCCTTCACCAAGTGGGGGGGTGGACCTTGTGGATTGCAACCCAAATTCGGTTGGGGGAATCAACACATTATCGTGGTTGTAGACTACTTTACTAAGTGGGTCGAGGCCATGCCTACATTTAAATCCAATGAGAATAATTTCTCCTTCTTCATATTCAATCAAATTATATCTATGTTCAGAATCCTGAGTGAGATTTTCATTGATCGTGGTAGTCACTTTCAGAATGAAATTATGG
Organism: Picea sitchensis; assembly: GCA_010110895.2. Classification (NCBI taxonomy): domain Eukaryota; kingdom Viridiplantae; phylum Streptophyta; class Pinopsida; order Pinales; family Pinaceae; genus Picea; species Picea sitchensis. The sequence goes on along the minus strand of SNQJ01S0005354.1, from coordinate 190,872 downwards.
AATAACTAACATCTAAAATGGGGTTTAAGCATGGTCATTCTTCCCCTTAATACCCCCAGGAAAATGCACAAGTAGAGGTCGTGAACAAATCTCTCAAGACCATTTTGCAAAAAACTGTTATCCATAAAAAATCTGACTGGCATATCATGCTATATCCTGCACTTTGGGCTTACCGAACCTCGGTCAAGAATGCCACTGGTTTTTATCCTTTTCAGTTAGTTCACGGCGTGGAGTCGATCTTACCTATTGAATGTGAAATCCCTTATCTTAAATTGGCAGTTTCACTCCTATCTGACACTTTTGATCTCGAACGATGCCTCGTACACCTAGAGAGCCTAGATGAGCAGCATCGAGACACCTCTAGGACTATCGAAGAGAATAAAAGACATGTCAAGGTCCAATACGATAAGTATTTCTGTCCTCGGTTGTACATTGAGGGTGACTTGGTCCTTCTATATGATCAAGCCAAAGAACCACTAGGGGTAGGCAAGTTCAAACCCATGTGGCACGGTCCCTATATCGTGCGACGTGTCTTAGAAAAAGGATCTTACAAAACAAAATATTATGAAGGGAACATGTTGGTTGAGCCCAAGAATGGGCTCTGTTTGAAAATATATTATGCTTGAGCCCCAATATTGGGTGTAACTATTTGTATACTAATGTAATTTAGTGTATCTATCTTTTCCCTTTATTTTTATCTTCATCTTTCTTATCGAGTTTTCCCTTGGTTGGTAGATGTCAACGAAGTCTTCAGTCTACTTAGGATTCACAGATGGGTCCATTCATCATACACGAAACTTGGCTTTTGTTGCTTGGGTTGTTTACTCACCTGAGGGTCTACTGGTGTCTTCAGGTGGCGTATGCCTAGGGCCATCCATGAATAATGTGGCCGAATATAACGTCATTATAGAAATTTTGCGCGATGCCATTTCGATGGGTATTCTCTTTTTGGAGGTTCTCCTGGACTCCCAGTTAGTAGTATGTCAATTGAAAGATAGTTACCATGTGTGTGACCCTACATTACTCCGATGATTCCTATGGGTATGACTTTTGGAACGAAAGTTTGATTTTATTACTTATCATCACATACATATGATTTCTAATTATGTATCTGATGCATATGATAATTTTGTTTTAGATTAGCATTTGTCACATAACTAAAGAAAAGAAAACATTCTCACCAATGTACACATTGTAACATAAGTAAAGCCAAAGAACCATTTTTTTATATATATTTCAAAAAATATGATGTTTATGGTACAAAATTGGGGCTAATACCCTCAATATACATATACAACCGATCATACAATAGTCATGACATATACACCTATGGCGCTGGATGAGTGTCATGATAGTAAACTACAACTTTTGCGAGACACCGAAAGAGTCACACCCAAGCACGGGCACAACGACCACCTGTCATTTCATAGACCTCCAACAGATCCTCCACTTGAACCATCAAAATCCTTTGTGTCAAACGAGACAGGTTGCCCTGCATGTTTTGAAGGACTCTCTCTACGTCCCCTTCCACTGCCTCATCTCCTCAGTGCCTCCGATGATGTCATGGAAGTCCTTCCGACCTTCGTGGACCTACGTTTGCGTCACATACATGTCTAATTAGTACTTAACATCATCCAAAAATATTTTTGTTTTCCTATACAAAAATACAAAAAAATGAAATATTTAAAAAACTTTGACATACCTATGTCTCTGTAGGTGATCCTTGGTGGTAATGGCATGTCAGGATCTCCTCTGAAGTTGATCCCTACGTAAGGGTAGTCATCCAAAGCTATGACATGTCATCTGCACCAGAAGAATAAGTCATCATTGTAGGGTGTTGGCACCCTACCTCCCCCCTATCACCTCATCACCTCGGTCCACCGTGCCATGGCTAGATCGCGAAGTCCACATGGAATAATCTCGACTCTAGGTCCCAAGCCTAGAACCCTCTCGAAGAAAAATTTACACAAGATATAAGCGAACCCGAAGTTTCTCTTACTACCCTATTTGCATTCTGTCAACTAGCTCTTCATGTTAGCCAGCAGTGAGGTGCACAAGTAGTACACCATGGGTCTCAAGCACTCTACTGAGTAGAACATAATCGACCTCGATTCCTGGTGCAAAGAGATTGATCCTATGATCCATGTCAAAACGAGGAGAACAATCTTGAGGCTAAGATTGTTTATCGCCCTAATGCGGAGTTGACTCCCGACCTTCTTGGTCCCTGCAATGCAATGAGTGTCTATGTAGTCCTCGATTTTCATACTGCTCCCAACTCCCTAGGCTTTGAGGTTGAGCACCTTACCTTGATGTGACAATCTCATCAAGAAATAAATTTCCTCGACTTCAATCCTTAATGGTTGTCCATCAAGGTTGAATATCTCACTATCTGGATCCCAGTAATCCACGAGCAACTGTAGCAATCTCACTTGGGCTCTCATACCTTTAAGAGCCCAAAAATTATATAGCCCGCATCTTTTCAAGGACATTTGGGCCCTTGGATATTTCTCCATTGCAACATCTACCTCCTCATGTTCCCTTTCCCTCCACTCTAGCACCATCCTGCAAGAGAAAAAACCTTTTTTGAGTTAGCAACCACTAAAAAACATTGTTTACAAACATATACGTGGGATGTAGTATTCACAGTTATGTATAGGGATGATTATATGCATGATGTCTTTTAAACAACCGTGTATAAGCATGCGTATACGCGGCCCGATGAAATGTAGCCCACGTACACCTAAAGTTTCAATTTGTGCCCTAAATAACTTAAAAAATGGGATCTAATTACAAAATCTAATCCATTGAAAAGAAAGAGGAGAGGAAGAAGAGTTACCTGGTCCAGATGGTCATCAATTCCATCACTCATAGCTCCCGCAATCACCAGTTGAATTTCAAAGGTAATTTGGTCCAAAATCCACTATTTGGGTAAAAAATACAAATGGTATAGTAAATTTGTTTTTTTTTTACTATTTATAGCAAAATTTTACCCACTTTGCATAGTTTCGGACAATATTTTGGCCTAATGGAATAATATGATAGTGGATTGAGTTGGGTTTTCTAGTTTTATCTAGGGATTCTTGCAGTTTTCAGTGCCATGTTGCCCGTTCGTAACTTTGGACAAGTATTTTCATTACCCAACATATAGGATAGGTATTCATTCCATCATACACATTTGCATCGTCCTATGACTGTCACTCATATGACTTAGGTACGAACCCATTTTATAGTGACACATAACCTTCTATCTATATCTAGAAGTGTCGTTATCGAATGCTAGAGACTTATCAAACATGGGTACCCTAGTTAGATCATATGCTTCATTCGATGCCCATGCAATTTTTTTTTCCGTAGGATATGGAGTCCCTTATAGCTAACACATGAATTTATGATGAACCTCATTTCTTACTCATAAACATGTTGGCCTATACCTAGAGGACTCCCAAGCGAGTTTAATTTAATCTCTTTTCTGAATCATTTTCAAAAAGTGAAAATATTGCCAAGTGAACTTGTCTCTTTCACACTTGTAAATTGGATTTGAAAGGATGTCTATTTGGTGCAAGTTTATCCCTTTTTCAAACCAAGTAGACTAAGATTACGAAAAAGGACATTTTTTGGCGTTAAGTTGTGATTGCATCTCATGCCCTTGCTTGCAGTATTGAGCCTATTGTCGGTTCTCGCTTTTGTGTTATAAGTCGTTTACCTCAGGAGTTTGCATCCTCAACCAAACATAACCATGTTTATATCCTTTGCATCTTGACAACCTATACCCAGGAGGGAACATTCCCCTGAGTGTCCATATCCTGCATGCACCTCCTTCCATTGAGCATAGGTATGTGCCACTGTTGGAACTAGTTTTACTTACTTGCGACACTCATTTCCTCCTTTGTACCATAGCATTCATTTGACTACGAAAAAAAAAAAAAAGATGAGCGGGAAGGGAATATTATGTTATATTGGCAGCAGTCGTGTTGCCTTTGAACATAGCACAAAATTTTTGAGTCCACTTGTCATCAAAATTTTGGGTTTAGCATGACCTTAGGA
>SNQJ01S0005354.1:160628-178712 GCA_010110895.2 Picea sitchensis | reverse complement strand
AGTCCCAGTTCTCTCAAGCTCTCTCTCTCAGAACTATTCTACCTCCTAAGTCTCCTAAGACTCTTTCTCTACCTGAGATCTCTCTCTCAAGTCTCCTCTCAAGTCTCCTAATTACAAAAGAGGGCTCCATGAGCTTATCCTCTTCATCACCTTAGTGCCATCGATGTCTCAGTTACGACACCATACTCCTACGACTACATTCCATAAATGAATGTCCAGACCTGACTACGATCTAGGCCTGCTACAAACAACCATTTAAGACAATCCCAACCACTACCTGTACAAAGATATGGCCTGACTCTTACAGCCTTACAACGCAAATCCCCACGGGATAAGATTTCAAATTTAAAAATGGGAGGGTCGGTGCCTCTCCCTTTCTTCATTGTGCATCTGCATGTTGGCGTGCTAGCGCATTTGTTGAGATGGAGCGATGCTCGTGCATCACTAATTTGTGTGCTCTTGGTCTAAGCATGGAAACATATGGTTGGAAGAGGAGATCCATTGCTATATGGATGTAATAAATTACTGATCATTCTGGGAGGGAATGGATGCCTATGAGCATAATATTGATGGAATTTCTAAATGAACTGTTCAAAGCTAAGAATCCTTGGAGTTTCCGACAGGGATATTTCCTGACCAGTAGCACTGGAGGCTTGGAGAGAAATGGAACATCCTGAGGGACTGCATGGCAGAGAAAGGTGTTAATTTCTTTGGGTTGTGCAGGATGAAGGGGAAAGAGAGATGGAAATTAGGATTTGTTGTGTGCTTTGGAAACCTGAGAGCTAGTTAACCAACTGTTGTGTGGCTCGGGGGTGAAATTTTGTTGAGAGTGAATGAACACCAATGTCTATGGTTGGGAGGAACATCCTTGGTCTGCAACCAATTGTTGAATGTTTACTTGCAAAGATAAGTGCTCTTTTTGTTTTATGTATAATGTATATTTTGTTGTGTATTTAATTATCTCTGAGATGTATCTCTGTGTGCATTCTTTTTGGTTATTTTTTGTGCATGGCACACTGTTTATTTCTTTTATGTTGTAGCATGGATATTGATTAATGCATGTGAGCCTTTCATGCTTAATTTCGAATTAATTATTATCAAAATTTGAAATTGGTTCAAAAGTGAGTTTTGGAGGTAGTGTGGTCAGCCTGTGGGTGGTTGGGTATGTTACATATTGGTATCAGAGCTTCTAGTTCAACACCGGACTGGTATGGACTAGACTAGTGTGAATTTGAAAAAAAAATTGTTGTCACATATTTGTGTGTGACAAACTTGGGGGGGAAATAGAGAAGAACATAAGTGAAATCCAAAAATTCTAAGCACATTTCAAATTTCAGTGCTTCAGAGTAGTTAAAGAAGTGATTTATGGCATCGATTTGCAGTTGTAGAGTCGAATTCAAACTTCAAAGCTAAATTCTTGTGTGTTTCAGGGAGACTATGTAGTTTCGTAGAATGATGGCCCAGATTAATTCGACCGTGAGGATCAATGGTCAAGATTCAATCATAGAGGTCCGAGAAAGGAATTTTCGACATGCCTTCAAGAAGGAAGTGTTTAAAGGGCTTCAGAGTCGTGCGTGAGATTGAAGTCTGAAGAAGAGAAGCCTAATGGTAGAATCCCAAAAGAATGAGAGTCATTAGATCAGTCAAGATCATTTTCAATCGTTAGATCTCGTAGAGATGTTCTTTCAGAAAATAGTTTTCAGAAGATCTCGTTCAGAAGAGTTTCGATGGTATCGAAAGGGAATATTCTTCGATACCCTCTGGTCATAATGGTGAAACTTCCCCAATACTCTGAACTCCGAGTGATAAGTTTCGATGGTATCAAAGAGAATATTCTTCGATACCCTCTGGTCAGAGTGGAGAAACTTACCTAATATTTTGAACTCCGAGTGATAAGTTTTCATGGTATTGAAAGGGAATATTCTTCGATACCCTCTTATCGTAGCGGTGAAGCTTCCTTAATATTTTGAACTGTGAATGAAAATTTTTGATGGTATCGAAAAATAAATATTCTTCGATACCCTATTTTCAAAGTCCCATTTGAGCCCGATTCTTTAGCACTCCGAATGGGAACCTCTTACGAGCGGTCTAGATCTATTTCAATTTTAAGATCAACGGTGTAGATTGCCACGTAGGCAAAATTGCTCCACTATGCCCCATTTTCTTATTTTGTCCATAATTGGAGAAGACTAAGTTAGATTAGGATGAAACTTATGGGTTTTTTCGCAGAGAGGATTTCTACAAAAGTGAATGAGAGGGCCCTTGCCCATTTCTGCTTGGATTTGTCAAAACTAGCGAAATAGTGGTTTTTAAAGATATGGGTCCAAATCATCGACAAAGGTTCAGATTAAGTTGAAATTCATTGAGAGTGTCTAGAAAGAAGATGCATAAATGACCCATGAACAAACTGAATAAATCCTAAGGGGATTGGAATGGGGATGTTGAATTAAGATAAAATCCACTATTCCAGACCTCTTTTTTGGGATTTTTGAGATTTTCGGAGGAAGAAAAGTGACCCCAGATCAAAAAAATGAAAAATTTTATTTACTAAACATTTTATACACTCATCAATAGTAGTGAAAATTTTCTAGAAGTGCACAACTTGAGAGATAACTAGTTTTGCTAAAAAATCTAAGTTTGGAAAAAGAGGTGATAAAGGGCAAAGTTGTCATTTCCATATTGTTGTATTTTTTGACTGGAGTATCATATTGAAAATATGAAAGTTGTTATGAATTCCTTGTCATTTTAATTATCTATTTCTCATAAAAAAAAATACCCTAGTTCCTCACATATTTTCTTCTGCATTTGACTGAAGTTGGCATTTTAATAAAATTTCACTAGTGGAGAAAATGCACAAATGGGGTAAATGTGGTTTTTTCAGGAAGCCATAACTTTTAGCTCAGAGATCATATTAGGGCATGAGTATAGTCATTGGAAATATAATTCAGAGGACAATGACTTGGAATTGTTATAATTTGTATAACTTTGATATAATTCTTCATGAACTGGTAAGAAAAAGTACATGTAACGTTAATTGTCAATTTTTTATAATATGTATAATTCTAACAAAATGAATGTTTACATATTTGGAAGAATTAAAGGTATAATTAGATCAATTCAAGACTAGGATTAGATATCAGATTCATGGAAGCATGATAGAGCTTACAAAAGTTGGATGAGGTAATAAAGAGCTAGAGGGAAAGTAATGAAAAGTGGATAAAGAACTCGAGAAGAGCAGAATAGAAGGAAATAACAAGGAGCTTAAGAGGTAGTGTGTGAATAATCTCTATGTGTCAATCACAAGATTTCCTGGGAAGTATTTTTTAGATATGACTTAGCTACTTGTTTGAAAGTACTTAGACAAAGAAATCCACTTCTGATATCAGAGTTCAGAGTGGAAGCATGATACCAATGCAGAGAAATTGGATATAGAATAATAAATTTTCTTTCATTTGAAAAGTGTCACTGAATGAAAATAGACTTCCATTGGGAATGGTATTAAGTTTTAAAGGTATGGTTTCATAGAGAAATGTTAATGAAGTAATATAATGGGCAAATATGAGTAATAGTGTTTTATTCAAGAATGTTGTGGTAGAAGAGTGATGGAATGTTCTGAGCTACTTCATTCCAAGGTTCTAGAATGTTTCATATAGGTAAATTTTGGATATGACTGCCTAAGAGATGTTGTTGTGAATAGAAAACATTGGTTGTATTGAAAAATGGCCAAGTGGAACTTTGTTGGAAAGTGTTCAGATGATGGAACAATAGTGCAAATGAGCAGAATGGGACCACACAAGTCGACAAGGATTTGAAGAAATTCAAGGAATACCAGCTACAAAATAATTAGATAAACAAATAAGTGAATTGATACATAAATGCACTAGACTACATGATGCATACCATGAAGTTAGAATGCATATTCATTAGTATCCATGCTTATAATGAATTCTTGGTGCATATAGATGTGCATTGTGCATATGTACATGTTTGGATATGCATATGACATGCTTGAGGACTTAGAATAGTTTTTTGTTATATACATGCAATAATGATGTTATAGAAATTGAGTATGACTAATTATGGATTATGGATTATGTATTCAAGAAAAATGAAATAGCATGGTTAAAGAGGTGAATGTTGTTGCTACATATGAATACCATCTATGCGAAGACCCATGAGGGTGGTAGGAATGATAATCGAAAGGATGGAAGAGAAAGATTGTGAGATTTTTCAAATACCAGCTGATCAAATAGCATCAAGTAGGTTGATAAAAACCATGAAGGTACACATTTGTGTTGGACACACCTACCACACTTAAAGGGGGGGGTGAATGAGTGTGGGGCTCTTTTTCCCAAAACTTCCCTCTTGCACTAAAACTCATCAATTAGCACTCAACATTTATTCATTACCCATTGTTGTCATTTATAACTAGTTAGATGTGAGCACATATCAGCAACATATATCAGCAATATATCATCAACAAGTTATCATCACAATGAACATAAAGAACACAAGATGTATGTACAATTTTCTTTTTATTACGGACTACAATCCTTGGGGTTTATCAACAACAACTGAATAGAGTACAACTCTGCAAGAGCATCAGCTCTATATGCAAGACTCAACTTACATCCTCGGCATCAACTGAGATGAGGCAACAATCCTCAACAAATATCAATCTGTCAACAGGTACGTGACCTGTCAGTAGTGCAGCCTGCGTGTGAACGTGCTCTAGCTCACTATAGCATGCGTGTGAACACGGCCAGTGTATGATGCAACAAGTGTATTCTTCTAAGCAACTAGGGTTTTTCTTTTCTTCACATGCTCAGAACTCTTATGTCTTCCACTATCCATGCAGCCCTGACCGGAGTCTGTCATCAATCTCCAATAGCTTTGCTCATGCTCCTAACAAATCAATATAGATGCTATCTCAATCATGTATAAACAGCAGATGTACCATAGCAATCATGTCCTCTTTGAATCACAAGAGTGTTGCTCCTCCATCCATCAAATCAACCAAATTGAACCCGCATCATAGAAGCCATACCAGAATTCCCTAAGCATTCACAGCCTTCAAACAGTATCTATCCAAGACAATAATGTAACCATGCGATTAATCTTAGTATTGATAGATCTAAGGCCATAGAATGTAGATCTGGAACATACCTCATCATCCAAGGCTTCTGTGACTCAAACACAAATCTCCATGAGTTGATGGAGTCCATATCACCGTACCTGATCAACCCTGTACACTCACCCTGCTCACCAGCCAACCCATGTGTTACCACGCACCTATACAGACAACCCATGTGGGCATCGAGAGAAAATAGGGTTTTATGTGACTCGAACTTTTATTAGTCAAGATCTCCGACATTGCCTAAAATTTGATGCGTCCATGATATCCTCCTCTTGTTCTCTTCCTCGGAATAGATCTTTAATCATGCTCAAGAGATCCACGCAATAAGATTCTCTCATAAGAAACTCTCCATCAATACTCCAAGAAGATATTACCAGAAGCTTCGATGACATAAAGGATTCTCATCAAATGTGCATCTTTACAAGAGATCCTGGATTTCTTATGCTTTTCATCTTCTGGAGTCCTTAACCCATTTTAGGTTATAACTTGTTCTAGATTCTTAACCTATTTTCCTTATTTTTATGGATTCTTAGCACCATGAATAGAAAGTTCTCAATACTTTATCATTTAAATATTCCTTCTTGATTTTTGTCCTTTACTTTATCATTTAAATAATCTATCTTGATTTTGTCACTTTACTTTATCATTTTAAATAATGATTTCTTCTTTCAAGCACTTTGACTTCTTTGACCTTTGGGGCTTCAAGCCATCATATGGGGTCCTCAACTTCATAAAGCCATAACTCTCAAACGTGAGGTGTATGATATTCCATACGAAAATGGCATATCAAACTTTATCCATCTAGGATAGTTTCATAACAACTTCATTGATCTTCATCTCATTATTCCCATACAAACATGGGTCCTTCATCCATTCTTCTAGGATAACTCATTCCATAAATCATCTTCCCGTGAGAACTTCTGAGGGACCACTTTGGAGTTCATTGTACCTTATCAACCATGATAAGACACTAATGATTCATCTTTACATCACGATTGGTTTCCACTTGGACATATATCATTCTCATCAGGGCATCAATCGATTGGTTTCCACTTGGACATATATCATTCTCATCAAGGGCATCATATCAATCAATTACTTGACATCAATCAAACCAAACCATTTACATCAATGACATATGATCCAACAATCTTCCAAATAATCAAACCATTGGCATCAATGACAACATGATCCAAAAATTTGGTTTCTTTTGATGCATAGATGTTGAAGGGAATTGAGGTAAGAATTCCCTCAGTTAATTTTTCAATATTTAAATTGATATTTAATGGCCAAAGGCCTAGAGTATATAAATTTTGTTGATGTTAGAATGCATTCAGATAAAATTTAGTTACATATTTTGTTATGATTGGTTATGAGATCATAATCAGGTCAAGTCAGGAGACATACTCTTGATATAACAATAAATATCCATAGAGTTAGTCATGTGTGAGACCATAAGATGGTTGGATATGGAAGGAATATAGCGCTACGTGAGTGCTCAATGGTATCTACTGTATAGTTGATGTTTGGACTGCAACCTCTTTTCCAACACTGAAGAGCACTCAATAATTATATTCTTGGTGTTGTGTTTGGGTTGAAAAGGAAGGTATCCAAATAGTCAAGAAAGTAGTGGGAAGTTTGTGGATGATGTGTTGAGGCGTTGGCTAGACCTTCCAACTCACCTTGGTGAATTCATAACATAGTTATGTTGTATTATGTACTCAATGCATATATACATTGTGTAAATGTTGCCATGGGTATTGACACATCGATTGTTATTTTATTTAGTAATTATTTGTTGCATTATGAAAATCCCATGGTGCTGAAAATGCATAATGATGGATAACTGCATTATATTTAATATGAATACTAGTTGAAGGTGATTGAATTGTTGTTTGTTACAATGTTGAGATCACTTTTTGGAGTTGTTGAAAATGTTACAAGTGGTATTACAAGAATTATTGAATGCATTTTGGTGAATGCATGTATATATTATATAACATAGAAATGATTATGCTAACAACTGAAATGATGTGAGTATTGTTAACTCATGAAGTTGAAAACACTTCAGGAGCTATTAGATATTGCAACAAGAAAATTTGCAGGTTAAAGTAGACACATAATGATAAATTATGGAAAGGGTCTGTCAAGGGAACAAAGTGATAAAAATATTGACGGATAGAAGAAATAAAATATTGGTTGATAATACATGTGTAGAGAATGATGGGTTCATTCCAATTAATAGTTGGATTAATAGAAGTGATTGAATTGTAGTTGTAAACAATTCTGAGATCACTTTGTGATTTTTTTTTTAATTGTTGCTATGAAAAAACATATATTTCTTGTACATGAGATACTGACAATTTGTTTGTTTGAGTGTAAATTGAGGAAATTGAAGGTAGAATGGTTTTGGATATGACAGGGATGTAAGCCATATGGAAGAATGATATCTAAATCTACAGAAGCCAACCATTATGAACATAAAATTTATGCCTCATAATTTTATTTTCCTATATAAAATAAATTTCAGAAATTAATAATTACAAATTGTTATGTTATGCTAACAGTTTGTGTGGTTGAATGAAAGGTTGAAGAAATTGTAGGGAGAATGGTATTGGATGTGGCAGGGATGAAATCCCATACATAAGAAAAATTATTTTTTCTACAAGAGCCAATCATTATCATGCTTGGGGAAATTTTATTTCCTATATATAAACATATGTGAGAAATTAAAAATTGTTGTGATATGCTAACAATTGGTTTGGATGATTGAAGGTTGAAAAAACTCCAGGAATAATGGTATTGGGTATGACAATGTTGTAATCCATAATAAATATTGATGCTTGTAGCTGCAAGAGACAAACAAATTATGAGCAGGAAGCTCATGCTTGGAAGATTTTGTTTTTGAAATTTTTTATCATGATATCTCATGATGATTGTATGTGTATAATACAGATGAGAGGTTTTCTATGGAAGCTAGAAGCTCGGGAAAAATATAACTAGAAGGAAATCGAGCTCAATGATGAAGGCATAGAATGAATAAAGTCCAATGGACTTGTTGCAGTTGGAGTTCTTGGAGCCACAACTCTGAAACTTCCTAACCGAGTGCATTGGAGCCTTGGAATGAAGTGAAACAACTCGAGGGACTGCATGGCAGAGAAAGGGGTTCGTTTCTTTGGTTTGTGTAGGCTGATAAGGAAGGAGAGCTTGTCGGTTGGAATTGCTGCTAGAAATATAAATTATGAAGATCATTATACATGTTTTGGGTCAGAATGCCTATGTATGCATGTTTTATTTTAGGCCAGAGTGCCTATGTATATTAACAATTGGTTGGATTTCCTATGTGGACTAAAGGCCAGAGTGCTTGAATTGTAAGAACATCGATATGGTGTTATGCACTGGGGACAGTGACAAAATAAGGGGAGGGGGATGTAACACCCCAATTTTGATCCCTATGGATTAGAATGTATTATGTAAATGTGACTTAGGCTAGTGATCTGGTAAATTTGGAAAAGGGACAAAGTGCCTAGGAAATGTAATACATCTATAAATATTAATAAAATACATCGTTGGCTATAAGATGAAGAAGGACAAGAGATAGAGGGATATGATTCCACGAGAAAGGGGGCTAAATGGGCTAAGTCTTTTTATTATATTGTATTTACCCATATTGGTTTTAATTGGGAAAAAATTGTTACATGAGGTTCTTGGAAGGAATGCCATGTGTTTCTTGTTCTCATGTAATTATATAAACATCCCTTGTGGGATTTTTTGGGGGTGGTTCACTTGTTCTTATTCATTCACTATTACACCCTTCTCACTCTTTCATTTTTGGTGCCTCATTATTGATAATTCGTGTGCTCTTGGTCTGAGCATGGAAACAGATGGTTGGAAGAGGAGAGCCATTGCTAGATGGTTTTAATAAATTATTGATCATTCTAGGAGGGAATGGATGCCTATGAACATGAGATTGATGGAAGTTTTGAATGAACTGTTTACAACTAAGAATTCTTGGAGTTTCCGACAATGATATTTCCTGACCAGTAGAACTAGAGCCTTGGAGAGAAATGGAACAACCCGAGGGATTGCATGGCAGAGAAAGGTGTTCATTTCTTTGGGTTGTGTAGGATGAAGGGGAAAGAGAGATGGAAATTAATATTTTTTGTGTGGTTTGGAAACCTGAGAGCTAGTTAACCAATTGTTGTGTGTTTTAGATTTGGCTTAGGACCCATCCTTGTGAATTCATATCCTTGGATCAGGGGTGACATTTTGTTGAGAGTAAATGAACAAGAATGTTTATGGTTGGGAGGAATATCCTTGGTCTACAACCAGTTGGTGAATGTTTACTTTCAAAGATAAGTGCTCTCTGTGTTTTATAAATAATGTATATTCCATTGTGTATTTAATTATCTCTGAGATGTATCTATGTGTGCATGTTTGCTGGTTTTTTTTGTGCATGGCACACTGTTTATTTCTTTTATGTTGTATCATGGATCTTGATTAATGAATGTGAGTCTTTCATGCTTAATTTCAAATTAATTATTATCATAATTCAAAATCGGTTTTGAAGCGTGTTTCAAATTAGCGTGGCCAGCCTGTGGGTGGATTTGTATGTTACATGATATAGTACAAGAATGATTTTGAACACTAAAAAAATGAAGGTCGTGATAATTAAATCCAACAATATCACCTATGATACTTTTTTGTATGACAACAATACCTTGGAGGAAGTGCCTTCATACAAGTATCGTTGAATTGATATTCAACACAAGCTCAATTGGAACTATATCTTTGATAAAAAGATAAATGGAGGGTGGAAAGCTTATTATGGGATTGAAAATAATTGTAAATTAGCAGACCTTTGGCTATGGGATAAGAAACATATCCTCTTTAAGACTCTTGTCACTCTTGTTATCTTGTATGGATGTGAATTTTGGGGATGTGGTATCTCTTGAGAATCCTAGAGAAAGATAGAACAGATCCAAAATAATTTTATAACTTATAATCTTAAAATTAAAGGTAATGCACCATATCCTATCCTCCTCATATAAGCAAGCCTTTCCCCCATTGAGATCACACCTATGATTAGGTACTTAATGTACAAGAAAAAGATAAATAACATGGATTACAAGAGCCCCCCCAAAATTGCTTCAGACTCTAACCAAAATCACCAATGGCTCAAGCAGGGATGGCATAATGATTCCAAGTCATGGTTAAATCATTCGGGAATAAAAGAAGAAGTTATTTTGTAGAATACGAATGATATTAAAAATATTGTTCTAGATAAATTTAAGGAGAATATATGGTGTGATAAATAATTAGAGGATAAAAGAAAATGAAGATATTATAAGGACGTGATTAACCATAATCTTGAAGATTAAAAGTATCTCTTTGTTTTGACTAGTGTTAAAAATAGAATCAATATTTCTAAAATAAAACTAATTCTCATGAGATACATAGTGAGACTCGGCATTGGACAATCCCCAAAACACCATGGCATGAAATAATATGTCAGCTTTGTGACACCAAGAGGGTTGAAGATGAAAAACACTTTCTCCTGGAGTGCTCTGCATATACCCAAATTAGATCTCAATTTCAAAATATATGTCATAATATCAACCTTCCTAACCTTCTAAGTCATCAAAACTAAAGTTATCTTAGAAACACTTCTCCTAATACATTTTAGACATAAAAATAACATTATAAAAAAATCTAAGTAAGACCTTAAATTTTGATAGACCAATTTTGGTCTCAGTGGATATTAACCATCATAATCAATATAATGCATGTGATTTCATTTTCTTGCTTCTATTGAAAATACAACCAAGCTATAAGCTCATATCTTAAGAATTAGTTAAGGTCAAAGTTAAAAAATTAACCACTTGCATCCAATTTTTTTTAATGTATCCCAAGAAAGACTTATATGCAACGATAGATTACTCTAGTCAAGAGTTCTAATGGGAGTATGGGAGGGATTTTCAACACCAATTTAAGTTGTTCAAAGAAGAAAAATGTCAATATTCATATTAATGCATGAGGGTTAAGTTTTATTTTTAAGTCAATCACTATCACAAGCCATATGCTTTCTTTCTTTATTTTGTAATATAATATAAGATATTCACATGGGACAATATATAATCTACTTAAAGTTTATAAAGTAGATGCCATGTGCTTCTTTCTTTTTTCTGTCATGTAATTTTCTTTCTTTATTTTGTAATATAATATAAGATATTCACATGGGACAATATATAATCTACTTAAAGTTTATAAAGTAGATGCCATGTGCTTCTTTCTTTTTTCTGTCATGTAATTTAAGGCGTTCATGCATGAAAATCTACTTTTTTTTTTTTTTTTTTCCTCGAAAAAATAAATGTAAATTTTATTTCATCCAAAGAGAAAATAAATTTACATTTTGTAAAATACATGTGTCCATGTATTTTGTTGCAAAATCCATCAGGATTCAATATTGCTTGGCCCCGAGAAGAGGCACAAAATAATAGTAGTGAAAAACTATAGCAAGAAACCTTAGTACTTTTAAAAGTGAACCTAAAATGTTGATTGTCCAGGATACATTGAGTCAAGATATAGTCTCTACAAGGAGACTACAACCAGTAGTAAATAAAAAAGAAAAACATATCATGTTCAGAAACTGCTCATAGTTACAAAAACTAGTTATTTCTATGTGCAAAATAAATGTTGTCCAATAAGCCGCAACCATTAATGCTGGAGTAGCCACATCAGTAAACTAGATAGCGAGGCCTCAAGAGCGTGAAGGGTCTATAAACGGTATGTGATAAAACTAAAAATGTGTTTTGTCCTTTATTTTCAAGATCAACCATTTCCCAAATTCTAACTGTAAGTCTGCCTTAGAGAGCGAATCGACCTCCATGTTACACTCCCTGTAGACATGCCATAAAGAGAAAGAATAAAAAAAGTCCAGAAATCTGAAAACTTCATCAAGTAAAGAAAGGAGTCTAATGTTGCATGAAAATCTACTTATAGTTTATAAATAGAGAATTGAAAGAATGGAAATAAGGAGATACAATATAAAAGAAATATTAAAATGAAAAAAGAAAAGAAAAAAAATGTAACTAAGAAAGACAAAATAAGAAATACAAGAAAAACAAATAGTTAACTTTAAGTTATTTTTTTAAATATTTGATAAAATATCTCTTTCTTGGTTGTAATGTGCCTAGGGTTTAGGGGACCCCCACACAGAGTTACATTCTTTAAATGTTGATCTCTTAGAGGTACCCAATTGTAATAACTTGGGGCTTTGATACCACTTTGTAACAAATCTCCTTCTTAGGAGGGTGTTACCAACAATAATTTTTTTCTCCTCTTCCAAGTTTAGGTCACAACTAGGGAAATTGTAAGATAATTAAATTTAAAATAGGAAGCATGCCAATATAACTAGTTAAAAAAATAATTCCAACTTTAGAATAATACATCCAAAATCTCTAATCCAATAACACCTTTAATATTAATTGTAGCAACATAAATAAATAATGCATTGAATACTTATATATCCTTCACCTTTTTTAATATCATTTGTTGGTTTAAACCAATATACCTTGAGCACTCTGTCAACTAGGGGGAGGTTGACCCAACCAATGCATCCACTTGAATCAAGTGTTGACCCTTGACCCATGTTCAAGCTCAATGGGGTGAGGGATAGGAACATAGAGCACTCAACAAATGTCTCACTCAACTCACAAAATAATCCAAGGATCATGCATCCAATTGATCAACCATAGTGTGGTGGAGAGGCTCCTAGACTTACATTATCACCACCTTTAGCCCCCAATGAATGTGAATGATGAACCTCCAAAAGGATCTTACTACCACTCTCACCCTTGATGAATATCTCTGGTTAGACAAGTATCATACATAGTAATAGCATGCCAAGGGCCCAAAAGGAACAACGATTACCATACTTAATGAGAATTAGTTTTCTTAGTTAGGAAGGTACACTTCGAACCTATTTGTTTCACACAAACTAAACTAAAGTAGCTATTAGTGTGCTCCCTCAATAACACAATCCAAAATAAAATCTCTTGCTCAAACATAATAACGTCAACCTCCCTCCTTGGTGAACCCCCTCACACAAGGCCACCTTATCTTTTATAATCTCTCAAGGGTGAGATAACTCCTTCCCAATAATGCCTCTTGTCTTTCTCATTCACTACCAAATTATTCTTGGGTGAAATTTAACTTAGGTACATATTTATAAGTGTCAAAAAGTGGTTAAAATGTGAATTACACTTTTCTCCCTTTATTCTTTTTACCCCAGGTAAATTTTGCAAGCATTTTTTCGAGTCTATTTTACCTCTGAAGACTCCCTAGACTCTAAGATTAGGTGATCATCCTCATTAAACATGATCCACTTTCCCTTATATGTGATTCCTAACCTCTTCATCAATGTCTCAACTTGCAACATGTTAGTTTTTTCCAACAATATTAATACACATATAAGACATAAGCATCATAATAATCATGAATTGAAATGCATCATAAGAAAAGGTATATGATCAAAAGTACATATATATCATCATCAAAATTAGAGTCAATATTCAAAATTATTACAAAAAAATACTTATCACATGCCATTAACAAGATACTCAAAGTTATCATTATGTAACCAAATATGTTTCATTGTTCAAAATAAGTCAACATCAATAGAGGAAGATTTCAACAAGGGGATAATGAGTCCAAAACATTATCTCCTAACAAGCATCACAAGGTGCATAATAACCAACAACTATTCAAAACTAGGGTTATCAGAACAATTGTGATGCACTTGGGGTGTTATAAGTTCAGATCCAAACCTAATTAAAAACATACAAGTTAGAAAATTTTAATGAGCTTAATAGATATGTTTTACCCCAAACAAATTATTAATTACCTTCTTAGTGAAAAAAACAAAATTGTGCATTATCTTTACCATGAGCTTGAACAAACTTGTCTAAAATCAACGTATTGACAAGAGATTTACATTCAAGTATTAATTATGTGTTTTGTTCCCATCAAGTATTTATTGCAATAATGAGCATGCCATGAACTACATACTAAGTGATCGAGATGTCAACAAATGTGCTAAAAAAAAAAATATTAGATACCAATACTATGCCCATGTCATCACTGATAATAGAAAGACATGGCATCCGCATTGCCAATGCAACAAAATAATTATAAATCACTGATGTTACATCTTATACCTTTAATGAGTCAGAATATTTGAACATGAAAAAAGAGAGTTGACTTCATTTCCTTGGGTTTTCTCGGTGTCTATTGTTTTCTCTTCAAGATTGTGATTGAGACAAACATTTGTAGTTAATCTTGCCAAGAAGTTTGCAATCCCATCACAACTTACACCTATTACCATAACACCCATTACTAATTATTTTGGTGTTTTGTAGATCCAAGAGCGGGGACATAGATGCAAAGGAAATGTCATTTTGGAAAGTGAGGGATCTGAACACATTAAGTATGAATACTAAATGTGATGCCATTTCGCATATTCTGAGGATTTACAGTGCTCATAGTAGATAAATTCAAGGGGGAATTCAGAAAAACAATGTGTTCAAACTTCAATGGGAAGTTTTCATTAAGTAAAACTTAAAATGGTAGATACGCCAATATGGTGGTAAGGTTATATAAGCATGAACTATGAAATGGATTTAAATTTTTGAAAAGATATGTAATGAGTATTAAGTCCTAAATATTAATTATTATTTACATACATCATCATCTAACTCTAAACATGTAATGTGAAATCGAAATATCAATAAATTATTAAACAAATAACTTTTAATATAATTATAATATTTGTTATTCTTTATAAATTATAAATAAATTTAAAAATATAATATTTTTAAAATATAACTTTTAATTTAAATGAAAAAAAAATTTAAATCAATTTTGATTTCTCAATGAAAACATGAAAAAATTTGAAGATTGAAAGGACAATCATGGAAAACAATGATTTTGATGGTATTAACTCCATTAAGAATTTATTCGTAACATATGTCAAATTTTGTATGTACAATTTTATGTAGCAATAAGATATTGTTAAAACTTTATCATACTTGCCTATGACAATGTATATTGTAATTGCTTATAAGTCAAGTTTCTTTGAGTTGTAATTATTGTATATATGTTTTTAAAATTAAAATTATTTATAAATATTAAAATTATTTAAATATTCATAAAAATTCTAACTAAACATAGCTATGCTGAAAGTATAAAATCTCAATTATTGTGTAATGAATCCTTTGCCTAGCTGTAAAAAAAAAAAGCAGGTTATTTGTCAAAAATGAAATATTAAATGTTGATGATCATTGGAACACAAATTAACTCGATGTTATATGTGCAGTGGCTTTTTAGGCCTTGAAATCTTGTAAGCATTATGAATATTTTGAAAAAAAATATCATATTAAGCTTTACAAGTATCGAATGTAGTAAATATTTATTAAATATGTTTTTGTAACTAAATGGTTTGAGAAATCCTTGTTTTTAAATAAGATTTTATTTTATTTAGTCAAAGCGAGTGAAAAAAAATATTTTTCATTCAATAAAATTTTATTTGATTGAGTAAAAATATGGAAAAAGTATATCACATAATAGATTTTAAAAAATAATTTTTTAACTTTGAAAATTTTGGTTTATTATAATATTATTTTAAGAAATGTTCAATAAGTTTTTTGTGACTTGGTTATAAAGTAGTTAGCATAACTTTGATAAAGTTAGTAATGAGTTTATAGTTCAGAGATTATGAGTTCATGATATTGGGTAACCCATTTTATGAAGCCTTCCTAATACTTCATTGTAAGATGCTTCATGGTATAGGCCTGAAGAG
Organism: Picea sitchensis; assembly: GCA_010110895.2. NCBI lineage: Eukaryota > Viridiplantae > Streptophyta > Pinopsida > Pinales > Pinaceae > Picea > Picea sitchensis. The sequence goes on along the minus strand of SNQJ01S0005354.1, from coordinate 162,717 downwards.
TTGGCCTATTTCTCTGTATAGGCTCAAGTGTATGAGTGACCATTGTAGTCCTAGAGTGCATAGTGTAGTATATATTTGGTCTAGACAACCAAGCAAGAAAGAGTTCACTATCGAACACTCTTGTTGAGAGCACGTAGACTTTATAATGTATTGTCAAATGGTTTTTCCTAGGATATCATGTTGTCTAATGGTTTGTTGTTTATTTCATTTGTTTGCAACTATCATGTGCTTAGTTTCTGTACATTCTTCTCTCATGTATTAGTATAGAAAGTGTATTCCACACCTCTGATCCCTTTCATTTGGTATTAGAGTTTGACCACCTCATATCCAAGGTGTTAGGGACAATGTTTTTTTATTTAATCTTTGTTTGAGTGGGAGATTATGTAGAATGAAAACTTGTTGCAAGAAAATGGCAAACACGACAAGACTTGAAATGGAAAGTGAGATTAAATCACATGGATTTTCCCTAGAACATGCATGGAGAAGCGTGAATTTGTGGGTAGATGGATAAATGGATAGATCTATCACTTGGATACCTGGACATACCAAGATCGAGTAGATATTTGATTGATCTGTTAGATTTAAAGCCGGTATGTTTTAAATGCGATCTGATGATGTCAAGGCCCATATTTGCAATGGATTTATTTCATATCTACAATATTAGCATGAGATTATTATTTTCAAGACTGGACTTATTGGTGGTCTATTATTGGGATCCATGAAGAACAAATGAGATTGGATCTATTGTATCATGTAGAGGGCCATGTGGAGGCAAGTGAGCTCTCTAAGATCCATAAAATACAATGGAAAAATAAGTGTTTGGTTGTGCAGTACTTAATCTATGTAGTTGTATTTGGAGCAGGAGGGATGTTAGAAATGAAATGGGTTGATGTTTCATAGCATTACATGCTCAGGGATACAACCGTAAGTATTTTTATTGAGTTGGATTTTATCACATGTGTAAATGGGCATATGATTGTAAGACCTATTTAGGCATGCATACCCCTGGTTTGATGGTTCACTCATGTAAAGTCTAGATGTAGAATTAGGTGATAGGGGGCATGTTGTATTCTCAAATACCTTGTTCATAAACTTTGAGGGGGGTAGGTGTTTATTCCAAGTCAAGTTTAAAGGGGCAAATGTTGGGTTAATATTGACTCAGTCATAAAATTGTTAGGATAACCTTGACACAATCAATGATGGGTTTAGATTTCACAGTTTATGGACCCATGGTATTGAGTAACAAGTGGTATTTTCTCATGGTATTTCATATGATGTTCAACCTATTTAATGGTTTTGTATACTCATTGTAAGATGCCTCATGGTATAGGCCTCAAGAGTTCTCCTATTGGCCCATATAGGCTTGGGTGATCAATGCAGTATCAGAGTGCATATAGTGTAGGATAGATTTGGTTTAAAGAGCCAAGCAAGGAGCTCACTATAGTCCTGAAGTGCATAGTTTTGGCCAGATTTCGTCTAGAGATCCAGGTAAGAAGGAGCCCACTTTTGAACACTCTTGAGAGAAGAAAGACTCTATAATGTGTTGTAACCATTTAGTTGATAAGTAATGCATTGAGGATGCTTAAAAGTGTGGGGTTTTTCCCAAGAAATCATGTTAATTATCATATTCTTAATTTCTACATATTTTTCTTTTATGAATTAGTGTAGAAATCCTACGACTTGGCATCTGGTTCCACTTCCACAAGAAAGGAATATTTTCAGGTGCAAATGGGTCCACAGGATCAAGAGGTACAATGCTAGACAGGTTTCCAAATGACTTCATCGGATCCATAAAGATTTATACATCTTCACGAAGAGTTTTAGTTAACAGAAGTTTCAGACTTTGCGGTATCCTCTTGCAATGAAGACCATAGTTGCCTAGCAGTTGCCTTTTCTTCTTTTGATGCATCGTCTTTTGAGGGTGGGTTTTGTTCCCATGTGGTTTTCCCTCTTTCCCCATTTGTATTCAGTGTTCATTAGTTGCATTGTACATGAGTACCTAATATGGCCTAGTAGTCGGGACTCATTTTTTACTCCATAGTGATGTTTAGGGGGGTGTTGGAGAAATTTCTATTTTCTTCACACTAGT